>OVBX01006378.1:0-11923 GCA_900406325.1 Erucastrum elatum
ACATCTTTGGAGAACTTTCTGTACTAAAGGACTGGCAAAAAAATATCTCGTATTTTTTATTAGATATCACTTGAACTTTCTTGGAAAATGTAACTTTGGTTCATATGAAAGAGGAATGAATGAGATCTTTTGAAGATATAGGAGTTTCTTTCTTGTCCAAACTTTTGTTCTTTTCATCAACTTTTCCTTTTCTTTTACCTTCAACAATGTTTCAGAAGATCTTTTGGTTCATCTTGTCAACAACAATTACCACATTATCATCAAGACTGAAAGTGAAAACTCTTGAAGGTTTCTACCATTTCAAAAACCGATGAATGCATAGATTCCTAGGGTTCTACTCAGATTTTTCTGGAAGCAATCCTATTGGTTACTTAACGTATTATCAAATCAGGGTGTTCAGAGAAAAAACAAAGTATTTTGAAACCAGAAAAATTAAGCTTCAACACAAGCAACAAGTTTCTCCAATCAGTTCAGCCATACTGTGATTTATCAGCCATACACAAACGATTAACAATTCTGTGTATTAAACAAGAGAAAAAAAACAATAGATTTCACAACTACGATCATGTGTATTGGATATGTGTATAATATGTAACCAGACATAATAGCTTAACAGATCGGTCCTGTTACATATGGTTTTATACATAACATGTACGTTTATATTCATGTGCCTGGGAAAGAGCTAGGAGTGGTGCTCGATAAGATGATAAAGGCACAAACAACAGAAAGAGAGAAAACAGAGACCCAAGTATTCTCTGTATACATCTCCATGGCGTCTGTTAACGAAAACCTCGTCCTGTTCTCTGCCCAGTTCCTTAGTCGGTCAGCTTCCGCTGCATATAACGCCCGTCCCTGCAAACAAAAGAACCAATTTATGCGTGAGCGCAGAGATTAAATTGAAGTTATTGGATAGAGTTTAGCCCTTCTTATTTACTTACTTGGTCATCAAACCACCTGCTTCTCCTTAGCCACGAAGTGACAATGGCAAGCAATATCCTTGGAGGGGTTAGATAATTGACTGATTTTCCTGAACCTTTCACAACACGCATTCGTGGTACCAGCGTTCTAGCCACCGTCTCCGGAAGCTCGCATATTATGTTAAACATCTGCTTGTTTTTTATACTCGCACCACTGCCAAATGAGATTGTGATAAATCAAAGAATTGATTCATTATATAAAGAGAGAAACGTTTTGCATCGTATATGCGAGTGAGTGCATACCTAAGAAGAAGCTCTGTTAAAACCATGCCAGGGGAAGCAGTGTGCAGGCCAACATTTGTTTTTAGAGATTCTTTCACAATAGAGCCATGAAATTGCCTTAATCCACATTTTGTTGACCCATACCTGCAAGAGATGATGGTAAAACACTCAGAAAATCTGAATCCATCTAATAAGTAAAAGTTCAGTTCTACTTACACGGCCGTGAGAGGAGTACTAGAACCCCCTGAACCAGCGCCATCCATGTTAAAGATGTGCCCACCGTTGTTTTGTCTACTCATCACCTCCATCGCTCCACGTGTGCATAGAATTGATCCAATCAAATTTGTGGAGACAATCTGCAACATTTCAAATATTAGAGAACAAGAAAAACTCATAAGTTAAACTACACGATTCATGAAGGATTTTCTAGCCTGTTTGATATCTTCTTCCGTGAAATCGAGCAATGGTCTAAACCCTTTGTTAGTACCAGCATTGTTGATCTGTTCAAAGAATAAAGAATATCTGAAAAGAGAAAAAATTATAAAACTGGTGCAAATGAAATAAGTTTTTTACCCATATGTTGATGGAACCAAGCTCTTTGACAGCGAAATTCGACAGTTTCTCAACGTCCTCGGGTTTACAAACATCACATGCAATACCAACTACCTTAGCATCAGCCAGTTTCTTTCTAGCTGATTCACTGGCGTTACTCCTGATCTCTTTGAGGTTTTGTTCTAGCTCTTTAACAGTCATATCAACGGATTCAGAACTAATTTCACAAAACAAAACCAAAACAAAAAAACATAAGACTCTATTTCTTGAAAAAAAAATAAAAAAAAATTCCTTATGTTTTATATTAAGCTACAACCTGCGAGATGTAACGATCACTCTATCTCCAGAGAGAAGAAACTCTCTGGCTAGAGCTTTTCCCAGTCCCCTCGTGCTAAAAGTAAAACAAACACACATTAGCACCATAAAAAGCAAAAAAAAAATATTGGAATGTAACATAAAGCAAAGAAAATCACCTTCCGGTTATAACAACATTGCGTGGACCGGCTCGGTAATGATCTTCTAAAACCATGTTAGCACCAGTCATGGTTCCAATGATAACTCCACCAAGCCAGCTATACCAAACCAATGAGTTCATCGAACTATCTCCACCTTTTTATTACAATATATACACACAACTAACTGTCTCAGACCAAATTTTAAAATATTTCAAAAAAATATTTTCTTTTAACACTTACCTGACAATTGAAACCCAATCAAGAGAATAGCTCCTGTGCTTGTCATCGTCACAATATACCTCGCAATTTGAACAGCAATCTGCAAATACACAAACAATAAAAACACACAAAATTTTCAAGTACGGAGTTCTTTAAATAGACAATTTTGCTGTTACGTAAGAAAACAAAAGAATTAAATAAAATTCAGAAGTTTTGAAAACATACCGAAGAGAAAACCATCTCTAATTTTTCAATCTTCTGATTATATTCATCCTTAGATAAGAACCCTAACTTACTAACACCTAATACACCAGTTTTAAGAGAACTCCACAACCCATTTCCTCCTTTCAGTTTTCTCCGTTGTCTTTCGACCTTCTTTTTCTCCCCTGAATCACCACCACCCTCACACCGATGCACATAAACCCTATTATTGTTGTATCTACAGTTCAATCTTGACCCGACCCGATGATGATCCATGAATCCGAGGCGGTGCTCCAGACATCGTGGGTATACTTGTAGCTTCGTTATAGTAGTACTAGTCATAGCTACTAAACCAGAGAGAGTAAGAGATGAGTTTAAAATCTATTGCAAAATAAAAGATATAGATATTTTTAATATTCGTGTTCGTCTAAGACGTTAAATAGAGATCGAAGAAGAAAAGAGATGACGACGAAGAAGAAGAAGAAAGGAGGAGGTGGTGGTGGAAAGAAAGAAAGAAGGAAGGAAGAGAAGTGTGATGGCCACACGTTAACGCAACCTCATCTCGTTTGCCTAATAATGACACGTGGCACTTGTTTTCTTCTTTTCCGCTTAACATGTTCACGATATTTTCTGTTCTTTGGAAGCTACTTAATCGGTTCTAGACTACAGTAAAAATGAGCTAGAGCATCTTTATCTTCAAAATACTCCAAAATCAGCACATTTCTCCAAAAGTATATGAATCTGTTTATATCTAAAAAACTCCAAATCATAGTAAATAGACTTTAAAACATTTATATATCATGGTTAAAAACTAGTAAAATCCCTAATATATCAATTAAATCATTTAATAAGCAAATTTATACTTATTTTTAAAAATATACATTATATTTTTTATGTTTCTAGGTCTCCAGTGTAGCATTTTTTTCTCTCTCATCTTTTTTTTTTTCTTTTGTAAGTTCTTATAATTGTTTTGAAAAGAATTTATAAAATCTTAACAAAAAGAATTATCGTAAATTTGGTTCTAACATTCTTTGAGGCATTTCACAAAGTGAAATTGATATTGATGTTAACATTAACATGATTTTATGATTGTGCTGCTATACTATACAATTATGCATTTTCTTATTTTTTAAGTTTTGTAGAAAATGCTACTAAAAATAGAACTCTGAGGCTTCGAATGGTAACATCGGTTTAAGCGGTGCAAGATAAGCGTTTTGGATATTGCGATATGGTTTAACTGCGGTATTTTTATTTCGGAACAACTAAAATTCATCTAAAATTAGCGGTTCAAAATAAAATATGAATGGTGACCGCGGGATTATTGCGGAATGCATATAATATATTTATATTTTATAAATTAAAAATCAGTGATACTAATTTAATTTAAAATATATATTTATTTTAAAGTATTATATATATATATGTGTGTGTGTGTGTGTGAAATATAAAATTTAATATGCTATTATTGAGATTTTATAGTCAATGTCTTATTTTATTTTAAAATTTATAATTCCATTAGTTGTCATTTATAACAAAAATAATAAATTAAAATATTTATTATATTTTAAAACAAAGCTTATAACTTATTTCATAAATGGAAACATTTTTAACACAACTTATTTTTTAATTAAATAATATAAATTTGTTAATATTTGTTATAGTTCCAAAATACAATTTATAGTTTATTTGATGAATAATAATATCTTTAGCAAATTAGTTTATCACCAAACAATACCTATTTAAACATTATTTTTGTATATTATATAAATAAAATATTAATTAATGAATTTGTGTTCTTTGTAACATTTTAATAATTAAAAGATATATGAAAAAGGTTTGGTCTGTATTTTTTTGTGTCTAACCACATCTAGTTGCTTTCTTTTCAGATGAAGTGCGGTCTAAGACCAATTACTTACCGCACTCTTCCCACACTGCATTTTCTATTTTTTATTTTTTTTATTTTTAAAACAAAATGAAAGCAAAAAAACTTTACTAAATGGTACTCCCTCTATTCCTAAATATAGGATGCTGAGATAAAAACACACATATTAAGAAAATTACTTTTTATCTAGAAAGTATCATTAAAATTGAAAAATTAATAATGTTTAGCCTATTACAAAATAGATAATTAAATATGATTGGTTGCAGAGTTTTTAATAAAGTAAAAAGTTACCTAATAAAATCAAAATATCTTATATATTGGAACATTAAATTTTTCTAAAACATCTTATATTTAGGAACAGAGGGAGTAACAGATTTTGTGTCCCGCACTGCGTTTTTTGGGTTCCGCTGAAAACATTCATAGCATGAATCGAGTCAATAAGCTGCGATGATATCATACCGCCACAAGTTGGCTAAAACACTTAGCTATTCTAAAAATACTCATCTCAAAAATTATTTTACTGAAAAATACTTTTATATTTGGTATTTTACGTTTTGGAAAAAAATAAGTTTAAATAACATATAATTTCTTTGTTTCATATTAAGTGTCACTTTATTTTTTTTTTCTTGTTTCATAAAGACTATTATTCTATAATATCAATGCAATGTATTACTTCAACTCAAAATCAATTGCAAAATACATTAATTTTATAAGTAAATTTATTTATCTAAAATACTATTGGTTAATAGGTGATATTAATGAAATATGCATATAATTATTTTGTGTGAAAAATATCTAAGTGACACAAAAACAGATGAAGTATTTTTTTTAATTATGTATTTAAATTAAGATATAATTAAAGATAATTATAACTAAAAGACATTAATTTTAGGTGCACTTTAAGCGCCAAATCAGTCCGGACCAGCACTCAATCTACCAATTGGCTACACCGCTACATACTAGGGATATAGCTCCGCGCAAGCGCGGGGTCGTAAATGTCTAAAAGAAATTTCGATTTGTGTTCATGAATTTGACATTTAGCAACATTTTTTTTCAAGAATATGTTAGACATATACCATATATCCACTGAGATTCAACATCTGATACGCTGACTAATTGACATCCTCATTAGTTATCCAGTAAATCCGCAAGCTGTGTAAATATAAAAAAATAATAATTTATCCCAATTTCGAAACTCCACACAATAGTAAAACTCTTTATTAAACATAGAGTAATAATATATACAAACCCAGAAAAAAGTCTAGGCGAGATTTTTCAATAGAAATAAAAAATGAATCTCCATGAACTCCTCTCAAATCTATGTGAACTCTCACGGTCCGTCCAAAAAGCTGTGTTTCTTTTTCATTGGTTTTTCATGTAACTATCAGCTGTGTAAACAATTTTGTTCGCCTCTTCCTTGAAACTACCAGTGTTCTAATTCAAATTTGAAGTATGAGAAATTAGAGAATCCCTCTATGGCGTACAGGTCTCAGCAGACAACTTCAGAAAGTAGAACAAAGAACATATATATAAAAGTAATACTAATCAAGTTTTCAGTAGGACGATGAAATTATATCAATTTAAAGAGTTTCAATGATATGTGACACTGAATGGAGCGGTTTAGAGTGTAATGGTTGATCATTGGAAGCAAGAGTTAAGCGACAAAGTGGGAGAATCTTAGGCCATATTCAGAGACAGTGCAAAAGATTAGACGATTAGGAAGCTTTTTGGGTATGTCTGACGTATCAGCCTCACCTTTTAAAGGTTATGTAGAAACTGAGTGCCATATGACGCAAGTTAATTTAAAATGACCCAACAATCACATAATCACGTTCGAAAACTCACTGCCGAGGACCGTAAAATCACTAGAAAAACGTAATTCGGACACCAACGATGACGATTTGAACTGACTCAGTCCAAAAATCGAAATTCTTAAAAACTTAATTGTTCACTCATTTCATCCTATAATCGAGTAGTATATTTAAAAATTAATAAAGTTTTCATGAAAATGACAAAAAACGAAGAAACTGATGTATAATTCTTGAGCTGCCGGAGTCAATATTGCAGAAAGTCAAAAGTCTAAAGAGGAAAACGACTTGTAAAAATTATAATTATCTTTCATTAAATTTAATCATAAAAAATACAAAATGCATGTGTTCTCTATTCGAACCCGGGTTATGAGTCTCTTTTTAATAATACATAAATCACTACACTAAATGATATTTAGTGATATTCATATGAATACATACTATGTTAAACACAAAAATATAAAGATGGATCCCACGAATCTTTATATATAAAAAAGACCTTGAATCTCTCCCAATGTGACAGCTAGGATGCCAAGCTGGAAATTGACTCCTTATAGTGATGACAGCTCGGATACGCAGCGTTTCATTAAAACGCGAAATCCATTGAGTTGGGCCGAATTGGGCTTCGCCAATCAGTAATCAGATGCTCTTCACGCGAGGCCCATCGGGGTTGTCTCTACCGAAACCTAAACTCGAGAATGAAGAGATGGCGTCGTCCTTCCCTTCGATCGATGTCGGTGACGCCTGAGTTTCTCCACTCTGTAACTGTCCGACTTATGGCGGTGTTTCTTAACCTATAAAAGGGTAAGCTTTCTTTCCTGTACAAGACGTGTCCAAGGGAATAACAATATCTTACAAAAACGAGGAGATATTTTGCGAGCGGAGCTGCGAATGTGACGCCGATGAAGCTGATGCCGAAGACGGAGGAGAAGAAGAGGCTGAGCGGCGGATCATCGGCAGCGCCAGCGTGGCGGAGAGTCGCCTCTGGAATGGAGGACGAACTCCAAGCAGAGAAAGGGAAGACTCTAAGAGCTATCGATCGGGAAGTAGGGAGAGAGGAAGTGGTAGTAGACGAGTAAGCAGATCTCAAGGACGAAGATCGGAGGCAAACCCTAATAGCCCTAATTCATTCGTTCTGTATATTCAAGTAGCTGTGCTGTGAAGTTCTTCTCGGTTCCTGCAACGGATAAAGCTTCGTTGGTTATGAAGAAGAGCAACAACGCAGAGGCGTCAATCAAACGTGAATGGTTTAGTTGATTTCATCACCGTAGATATTTCCAGGTTATACACTTTTTCTGCATTCTTTTGTTGACGTACTTGAAAATTAATCACTACTCATTTGCTGCAAAACAAATGCTTACGTTTCTTCGTCTTCAGCTGCCACGTTCACTACGTTTTCAAAATGTAGCTGTTGAGGCAACCGAGAAAGAACTAAGACAGTCAGTCCATTTGGCAGGTAACAGCACAATTGCTTAAGCTCTGGTTTTATGCATCGTTTCGGTTTATACGATTATGTTATATACAAGTTACATAGCTACAAGGGGATGTGGCATTAGCCTGTCAGAATTAAAAGTTTTTTTAGATTTACTATTCGGAGGAACATCAACTACAATCATTTACGTTTCTCTGTTGGTCTCAGTCTTCCAAAGATGAATACTGGACAGTATACATGTTACGGTTCTGTATAATTCATGACAAAACACGAAAAAGAAGCACCCATTTTCACGTACGTCATTTGGTAAACCGTATGTTGCACTCTTCTCCCTCTCTCTTTCTCTCAGTCTCTTTATTTAATGCATTATCTTTAGGAAATTACTCTGATTGCAGGTTATTCAGGTTATTCTGTTGAAAACGTTGTGTTGACCAGAGTGTTATAAGTCTCCACTTTGATTGATTCTCCGTGCTTAAATGATGAGAAACAAATGTATCACTAATATATATAAGATATCTCTACAGACTTTGTAGACCGTAGTTTGCCCTTTTGATTGATTCTCCATGCTTAAACTACCTGAAGTTTTCTTTACCTTTTTAACATCGTAATGAAATGATTCCAATAGAAACTTCAAAGGGGTCAATTTTAGAAAAGAAAGTTTCAAACAAAAGAGTTCAAAAATGTACAAAAGACTTTCTTTCAAAACAAGAAAATAATAATTTCCAACAAAATATTTTTCGGATTACAACAATCACAACAATTGTTATTTGTTCCCGCCCAAAGAGATTTACCACAAAGCAAACAATAATTTTAATTTCATTTGCAATTTATTAAATAGGAGAAATAAAGAAAAACAAGTCTAATTTGATATCTGGTTGGGTGTCAGTTCCATGTTTCTCGATTAATAGAATTAAAAAAAAAATCGAAGAATTTGAGACAATTTAAGATTTATTAAGAGTTATTATTGGGTTCACCAACCATAGTATTTGATTATTTGATATTTGATATTTGATATTTTTTTTTAAAAAGAAAACAAAGTAATTAAGAATTTAATTTATATTATCTTTTAAATAAAAATATAAAACATCTAAAAATAGTAATAATTACAAAAAATAATAAACTAATATTAATAACGATGTCAGCACAATATATACTAAACCATAAATTTTAAAACCTAGAATTTTGGATAAACCCTAAAATTCGGAGTTAATCTTAAACCCTAAAACATAAATATTAAAAACTAAATGTTAATAACACCAAAACCCTAAATCATAATCTTTAAACCATTAATCCTTGGGTAAACCATGAACGAGATTAGTTTTAATGTTAGCTTAGGTTTAGTTTTATTAGGATTTCATTTTTAATGCTTTTAGAGTTTAAAATTTAACCAAAGTTTTACGATTTAGGGTTTAGTATTGTGCTAATGGCGCTAACGATATTAGTTTTTTCTTGCAACTATTATTATTTTTAGGTAGTTTTATCTTTTTATTTTAAAAACATAATATAAATTAAATTCCTTATTAATTTGTTTTCTTTAAAGATATTAAATATCAGATAACCAAATACTATTGGTTGGTGAACCTAATAATAATTCTTTTATTAATGTGAGAGTTTGGCTATAAAAACCAAAGATTGAAGCAATGTACAAAGAATTGTTTGGTGACTGTCTACTTTGAACAGTATTTTATTGGACTGAATAGTGATTTGCTGAGAGTAAAGATCGTGCAAACACAAAGAAAAAAAAGAGCAAAACAGAAACCACTACCATCAATTCAAATGCCTAAACAACAGTATATTTAAAACACCAAACTCAACAAGATAGAATACAAATTTCCGTAACACAAATATAGACATTCTACACTACAATAGTCTTATTTATCAGTGAAATAAAACATAAAAAAACTCACTACTAACAAATGCATAAACAACCCTATATTTGAGACCAAAACTCAACAAAATAAATTTTTAAATTTCATATTAGAAATATAGATATTCTGCGCGTAACGCGGATCGACCTTAGTTATTCATAAAGTTACTGTTCACCTAGGTAACATAGTTGTCAAAGATAAAATCATAACTGGGACAGATATTGGAGAAGAGGTATTGATCCCTAGGATACATCTTATCCCAACAGATACCATCCACCCTTTTACATTCTGATGTCGGCAGTTCCCGATCAGACTGTGCTATGCCATGACCATCAACAAGATTCAATGACAAAGTCTTAAAAAAGTTGCTTTATATCTCCTTCGCCCTGTTTTTACTCATGGGCAGCTGTATGTCGCATTGTCACGAGCAACGTCTTCGGATGGACTTAAGATACTAGATGAGACTTCCGATAGCGACAGTGGGGACGGGGTTACTAATATTGTATACAAAGAAATATTTAAGGACGTCGGCGAAACGCAGGTCAGATCTACTCACTTGATTTATTTCTTATTATTTACTCAAATGTGGTTGCAGTTACTAACGTTCATAAGTAGGATTTCTAAATGTTGTCGTTCTCTATCTTTCAGTGAGCACAGTCACAACAGAAGCATTGAGCAGATCGAGATCTTATCATCATGCTATACCCGTTTTGTTTTTTTCTTTTTTCTAATATCTCAGTATTCTGATTATTTCCAAAGATGATGTGTCAATGTGAAATGTTTATTTGATGTTAATCATAAAAAAAACCACTAAAAATAAAGACGACATCCTTCAAACATTTTTCTTCGGGTACCATTTTGAGTATCATTAATTTCAAACATGAACTGCTTATGGTGGTTCCGAACTGTACATTGGTAGGTCTAATGACATTGTTAAGCATATATTTAAATGTTAATCATCGTACAATTTTAATGTATATATATTTATTTAATATTATTATTTAATGTTAATCATATATTTAAATGTTTATATGTAGTTATATGTTGTAAATAATCAATTTCTTAAAATCATCACATATATTTGTGATTTCTTATTAATTTTTACTCGGTTAGAACCAAGTTTAATCGTGCATCATCTGTGTCTCACTTGAGTAGCAAGTTAATAATATAGCATCCAAAACTTGGAAAACAAACGGGACACACTGCTTTGTTACTTTTGTAAGAATTTGTATTGCACATATCAGGTTTGTGAATCAGTGATCCTATATAAATCAATTACTCTATTACACCAACATGACCACCGGGTTACCGTTCAAAAATTTGTCCGACCCTAGCACCCCGCTCGAAGGGCGGACCCCTCCTAGTATTTATTAAAATCTGATGTGGATACCTTAAGAAGAGAGGAAAATGTCTCATTGTATATACTAGAATCTCTGTCCGCGCTACGCGCGGATAATGTGTTTACATGTTATTTTTGTCAGTTAATAGACCAAAAAATAATTTCTTTGTATTTTTATATTTTTGTGTTTTTAAAACTGTTTAATGAATTTAGAACTAATAAATTATAAAATGTCTAGAACACTAAACAAACGTAGATAGATTGATTTTAAAACTGTTGTATTTTTACGCGCGGATAATGTGTTTACATGTTATTTTTGTCAGTTAATAGACCAAAAAATAATTGCTTTGTATTTTTATATTTTTGTGTTTTTAAAACTGTTTAATGAATTTAGAACTAATAAATTATAAAATGTCTAGAACACTAAACAAACGTAGATAGATTGATTTTTTGAAGGTATATATTATTGCTTTTTGAATGTGAGATTAGTATTCAATATAATATATGTTTTAATTAGTTTCTGAGTGGATTAATGTGACTCATCTTAGCTAAAGTAGAAACAATATTTTATTCTGAACTAGGAACGGCCCGCCCTACGGGCGGGATGTTTTCTCAAAAATAGATTAAATAATTAGAATAATATTTCATATATATTTTTACTAACTTAAAATTTTAATATTAGTTTAGCTTTGTATTTTTTGTTTTTGAAAGTCTAAATAGTGGTTCAATAGGATTCCGGGTTTTCAGATAATTTCTGATAATTTGGTTAATAAATGAGATTTTAGTTATTTTGGATTAAATATCGGATAATTTAGGTAAGTTTGGATACAAATTATTTGGTTATTTCGTTAATTTGGATAATTTTAAAATATTTTGGATAAAACTATTACGGTAATTATTTTTGGTCAATTCACATAAATAAACAATTTTTAAGTTTTTGTCACAAAAATAGATTATAAGGAGAAAAT
>OVBX01006379.1:0-11921 GCA_900406325.1 Erucastrum elatum
AATTTCCGGAAGGATAAATGTCAAGTTTCCCGAAGATAAACATGAAGGTTGACGAAAATGGGAAAAGCCCGCCTTGTGGCCCAGGAGGAGAATAGACCGTCATAGGGAGGAGTATATAAAGGATGCTTAGGGAGACAAAGGAGGGCAGAGCGAAAATCAGCGAGAGAGAGACCAGATCCGAAATCTAGGGTTTTAGAGAAATTCCTGCTAGCTTAGGGAACTTAGGACTTAGGAGGCTAGACTAGCGGAGCAAGACTTAGAACGTCNAAATATTGTACCCATCTTATCATCAGTTTAATAAAACGCCTTAGCGCGACTTTTCCGCATTGTTATCTTTTTATCAATTTCGTTTGGTTGTCGCAGAGAATCCGAGCCTTCAGGGAAAACTAGGTTTGCTTAGTTTTCCTCCGATAAAACTTAACTAAAATCGACAGTGCGAATTTCGGTTCCCACATGGCTGCTGTTGCGAATTTTAACACTAAACGCTATTCTTGGTGGTGGGATAGTCACAATATCCCCAAGAACTCTAAGTGGCTTCAGGATAATCTTACAGGTACGTGACTACTTAGAGAGAAGAAAAGCTTAACTACTTACTTCATCTTACTTAAAATAATGTTTTATAGAGATGTTGAGGCTTTTGATCGTTTTCATCATTATGATGTTTGAGTCCACAAATGTCTTTGTCATGGGTTGAACTTAGTTTGCTATTTACTAACGTGTTTCTTTTTATTTTATTTGACAGATATGGATAGTAAAGTGAAGCAAATGATCAAGGTTATTGAAGAAGACGCAGATTCCTTTGCTAGGCGAGCATAGATGTATTACAAAAAGCGGCCTGAGCTTATGAAATTGGTTGAAGAGTTTTATCGAGCCTATCGTGCTTTAGCTGAAAGATACGATCAGGCCAGCGGTGTTCTTCGTCATGCTCAGCAGACTATGGCAGAAGCGTTCCCTAACCAAGACCACACTATGGTGTTTGGTGAGGAGTCACGCGTTGGTTCTTCCCCAGAGGAGTTTGATCCACAAACGCCTGAGAGTTATCCTCCTATCAGAGCTCCAGTTTACCAGCGACTTGCAAAAAGATGCTTTGGGTATCTCTTCTTTGAGTACTGTGAAGTGGAATATAGCCTTCATGGAAAATCCTCAGTCCTTGAATAACGGGAACGGTTTGAAAATTGCAAAGGCAAGAAAAGGGTTGAATTTCAATGATGTTGATGGCAACGGAAGAAACGCCAAGGTTCTCTCGGAGTCTGAATGCGCTAGCAAAGCTGAAGCTGAGATTGTGGCGCTAAAAGAGGCTCTTTCGAAAGTGCAGGCTGAAAAGGAAGCTAACTTAGCTCAGTTTGATCAGAATTTGGAGAGACTGGCTAATCTTGAGTCTGAGGTATCACATGCACAAGAGGACTCGAGGGGTTTCAATGAACGAGCTACAAGAGCTGAAGCCGAGGTTGAAGCACTTAGAAAAACGCTCAACAAAGTAGAGGTTGAAAAGGGAGCCAGCTTTCTTCAGTATCAGCAGTGTCTACAAAACATAGCTGATTTGGAGGATCGCATTTCTGTAGCCTAGAAGGAGGCTGGAGATGTAGAAGAGCGAGCCAGCCAAGCTGAAGCCGAAGTTGTATCCTTGAAACAAAGCCTTGCTAGATCAGAAACTGACAAGGAAGCTGCTTTTGTTCAGTACCGGAAGTGCTTGGAAACCATATCTAACCTGGAAGAGAGGTTGCGCAAGGCTGAGGAAGATGCCAGGTTAATCAATCAACGGGCAGAAAATGCTGATGGTGAAGTCGAAAGCTTGAAGCAAAAGGTTTCTGAATTGACTGAAGAGAATGAAGCTTATGAACTCCAATACCAACAATGTCTGGAGACAATTTCGGATTTAAAGCTCAGCTGTTTCATGCTCAAGAAGAAACCCAAAGGCTTAGCCGTGAGATAGAGGATGGGGTCGCCAAGCTGAAAGTAGCGGAGGAAAAATGTGTAGTGCTTGAGAGATCAAACCAAAATCTGCATTCCGAGCTGGATGGTCTATTGGAGAAACTGGGGAATCAAAGTCATGAGCTCACAGAGAAACATGAAGAGATGGGAAAATTGTGGACTACTGTGCAAGAAGAACACTTGCGTTTCGTGGAGGCTGAGACCGCCTTTCAAACTTTACAACAGTAACACTCTCAGTCTCAGGAGGAGCTAAGCACTTTGGCATTGGAACTGCAAAAGAGGTCTCAGATCCTTCAAGTTATGGAGGCACGTAACAACAGTTTGCAGGAGGAAGTCCAGGAAGCAAAAGACGAGAACAAATGCCTCAGTGAGCTCAATCTCTCTTCGGCTGCATCCATCAAAATTTTACAGGAGGAGGTCTCAATATTACGGGAGAAAATACAGGAACTTGAAGCAGAAGTTGAACTGAGAGTGGACCAGAGAAATGCTTTGCAGCAAGAGATATACTGTCTTAAAGAGGAACTTAGCCAGATAGGAAAGAAACACCAGTCCATGGTGGAACAGGTGGAGATGGTTGGTTTACATCCAGAAGGCTTTGGATCTTCTGTCAAGGAGTTGCAGGAGGAGAACTCAAAGCTAACGAAAATAAAGGAAAGGGAAAGCATAGAAAAGGCTGCATTGCTTGAGAATTTAGAATTGATGGAAAAGCTTGTTCAGAAAAACCTTGTTCTTGAGAACTCCATATCAGATTTGAATTCTGAGCTGCAAACAATCAGAGGAAAGCTGAAGACAGTGGAGGAAGCTTGTGTGTCACTTGCAGAAGAGAAATCAGGCCTTCATTCTGAGAAGGACATATTGATTTCCCGTTTGCAGAGTGCTACAGAAAACAACAAGAAACTCTCCGAGGAAAACAGGTTACTGGAGAATTCTCTTTTTGATGCTAATGCAGAGCTTAAAGAACTCAAGTCAAATTTGAAAAGTCTAGAAGACTCATGCCACTTGCTGAATGATGACAAGTTCTGTTTAGCTAATGAAAGAGAAAGCTTACTCTCTCATATGGATATAATGAGAAAAAGCATTGAAGATCTGGAGAAAGAACAAACAGAGTTAAAAGTCAAACTTTTGGAGTTAGCGACCGAGAGAGAATCTTCTCTTCAGAAAATTGAGGCGTTGGTAGTGTCTTTAGATGCCAAAGACCGTGACTATGCTAGTTTTGTGCATCTGTCTGAGAGTCAGATGAATGTCATGAAATCAAAGATCAATCATCTTCAAGATGAAAATCAACGCCAGGAGAGAGAGTATCAAGTGGAACTGGATCGAGCTCATGATGCCCATGTTGAGATTATTATTCTGCAAAATTGTTTGCATGACTGGCTTGAGAAGAGTTCTTCCCTCGTTGCTGAGAATCAGAAGATCAAAGAGGCTTCTCAACTGTTGGAAAAGCTAGTCTCTGAACTAGAACATGGAAATATTGGGAAACAACTGCAGATTGAGTCCTCGATCAACTGCATTAAAATACTGAGAGCAGGCATCTTCCAGATATTGATGAAGCTTGAAGTTATTCCAAGTAAAGATTTTGGTGATGAGAACTCGCAAGACCAGAAAAATATGCATGACATATTGTGTAGACTTGATAAGATGCAGACTATGCTTCTGAAGATTCAGAATGAAAACCAGCAGTCCGCTATTGAGAACCTGGTCCTAGTTGAATTTCTTCGGCAACTGAAATCAGAAGCTGTTGGCATTGTAGCAGGGAAGAAACTCCTCGAGAAAGAACTTGAATCTCAGCGGAGCCAGCTCTCGTTTTCTCAGGATGAGATCCAAAAACTTAGCTACATGAATGGAGAACTGACCACAAAAGTTAACCAAGGAGTCAGCAGAGAAGAAGTATTGAAGGTGGAAGTTGAGGATTTGCACAGGCAAGTCTTGCAACTTCGAAGTGACTACACGATTTTGCAGGAAGATAATTACAAAACTTTGGAAGAGAAAATGTACTTGACAAAGTATACACTGCGGTTGGAAGAGGAGAAACGTGAACTTGAAGAGGATATCTCTTTGCTTCTTTCCGAGACTATATACCAAAGCAATCTCATTCTTCTTTTGGAGGTTGTCGTTTTGGAGAAACTTTCAGGGGCAGTGAAGCTAAACGAGGAGTTGGAAAGGCTCAGCTTTGTTAAGGGTAAGCTCGAGGAAGAGGTAAGCGAGGTTGGTGATAAGTTGAAATCTACAGAAGCTGAGAACCTGCAGCTTAGAGGTTTGCTAGAGAAAACGGACGCTGAACTGCTCTCTGCCAGATCAGCCAATGATCAGTTGGAACAAGCAATTTCTAATGTGAAGAATCAACTGGTTCAGAAGGAGAAAGAACTTCTTGAAGCTATGCTGATGATCTCCATAGCGCAAAATGAAAAATCTGCATTATCGAAGGCAGTCTAGGACAAAGATGAACAGGTTTTGAAACTCCAAGGAGATTACGATGAGCAGGTTAAGAAGAGTGGTCATGCCAACGAAGCAAATCTGAAATTGGAAGCTGAACTAGAAGGAATCAAAGTGGAGATTATATACCAAAGCAATCTCATTCTTCTTTTGGAGGATGTCGTTTTGGAGAAACTTTCAGGGGCGGTGAAGCTAAACGAGGAGTTGGAAAGGCTCGAGGAAGAGGTAAGTGAGGTTGGTGATTAGTTAAAATCTACAGAAACTGAGAACCTGCAGCTTAAAGGTTTGGTAGAGAAAACAGACGGTGAACTTGCTCATGTGAATGATCAATTGGTTCAGAAGGAGAAGAACTTCTAGAAGCTATGCTGATGATCTCCATAGTGCAAAATGAAAAATCTGCATTATCGAAGGCAGTGGAGGATAAAGGTGAGCAGGTTTTGAAACTCCGAGGAGATTACGATGAGCAGGTTAAGAAGAGTGGTCAGGCCAACGAAGCTAATCTGAAACTGGAAGCTGAGCTAGAAGGAATCAAAGTGGAGAAAGAAAAGCTGATCCAGGAGCTTTCCAAAGAGAAGAATGAGGTTGAACTATGGGAGTCTCGAGCTTCAACATTGTTTGGAGATTTGCAGATTTCATTTGTTCGTGAAACATTGCTTGAAGGGTTGACTCATGAACTAGTGGAAGCCTACAAGAGCCTTGAAGAAAGAAGCACTTTAAAAGACATGGAGGTTGAGCAGTTTAAGGAAGAGTGAACAACTTAGAGGAGGCGAACAAAGGACAAAACGACCTTATGAGTAAAAACGCGCAAGCTATTATATTGTTGGAGGAGAGCATAGAATCTCTGGAAAAACATATTGACATGCCTCACCCATTCCAGAATGAACCATCCAAGGTGAGTTAGCAAACTCTGCGTTTATTAATCTAACACTTGTATTGATCGTAGTGAAGCGTTTAGATAGCTTTATTGTTGGCCTAAGTCATCATGCCATTGAACTGATGTTGCATCCATTATTTTTTTCTGTTAATTAAGAAATTTTCTTGTGGCAGAAGTAACGTATTTTTTCTGTGTATCTCGTACCAGGACACTGCTTCAGTGGTAGATAACAACGAGGGATTCTTAGAGCTGCAAGAAATGTGTTTGAGAATCAAAGCTATTCAAGAGACCGTAACAGAAAAGCTTGCAGCGCAAGAACTAAAAACAGTAAGCAGAAGTGGAAGTCTGCGGAAACAGAACAATGAGATATATCCAGAGGAAAACGAAATGATGACGAAAGATATCTTGCTCGGCCAGGTTTCTGATTGCTCGTCATATGGGATGAGTAAGAGAGACATACTGAAGATAGAAGATGATCACAGTCTTGAGGTAAAGCCACAACACCCTCAGAAAGGTAAATCCATGTCTGAAGAGTCACTAGTCGTGGACAAACTAGAGGTCTCCGACAGGTTCACGGATCCAAACAAAGAAGTAAACAAGAGGAAAGTCCTCGAGAGACTTGATTCGGATTTACAGAAGCTCTCAAATCTTCATATAGCCGTAGAAGATTTGAAAAGCAAAGTGGAGAGAGAGGAGAGAAGCGAGAAAGGACAACAAGAGGAGTACGGAACAGTATAGGGACAGATCAATGAAGCAGAGGAAGCGTTAGAGAAACTTCTAAGCATCAACAGGAAACTGGTGACAAAAGTGGTGAGAGGATTTGAGATATCAGATGGAAGCAAGTCATCAATGGATTTTGATGAGGATGAGAATAGCAGAAGGAGGAGAATATATGAACAAGCAGGAGAGGATCGGAGAAGATTGGGAGGTTGCAGCTGGAGATACAGAGGTTACAATTTTTGTTACTGAAACTGGAAGGAGAAAGAGAGGATCGAGTGAAAGCTAGGGTGCCGGATAGTAAAACGAGGACTCTGCTTAAGGACTATATCTATGGAGGAGTGAGAGGTGAGCGGCGGAAGAGGATTAAAAAGCGGTTTGCGTTTTGTGGGTGTGTGCAGCAACCCCCTCCATCTCCTTGACCGTTTTGAAACTAGTTAAAAAGTAATAATGTTCATGTGAACGAAAGTGAGTTTAAGTTTAATATATGAATGTAAAACACCTTTGTTAATACGTTTTTGCCTTTGGAAGATTTTAAAATAAATTTTTATATTGCACATGGCTGCAAGTTCATTTTAAGGTTTTTATTTTATCAAGTTCTCCTTTTTGTTACTGAAACTCTGGTCAAGTTCATTTTGTAGTTTTGAACTTAAAAAGGACGAATCAAAGGTTATGCATCTTGGCGTTTCAAACACAGACGCTGCACCACAGTGTAAATAACACAATTTAGCGTTTGATGATTAAACTTTGAGATTTTGATAACTTACAATAATGATATAATAAATAATAAACAGTAACATTAAAAATAGATAACTAATACAAAATTAACAAAAAGATACAAACATAACACAATATAGAATATTGATTGAATATTTGTGGAAAAATATTAATAATATGTGGTTATAATTTTAATATTGCAACAATAGTTTAGAATAAAATTAAATTTTAGTTCAATAAGTAAATTTAATTTTAAATTATATAAATTAAAATAAGTTATTATAAATATACAAAAATTGAAAAATGAATATGTTAACAATCGAGGGACAAATGATAGCAACTATTTGATGAAATCGCAAACACATTCTGAATTTGCATTCCTTGGAAAAATAAATGCCGCAAACCACTATATGGTCTGCAAAAATAAATTGGGCTTATATGGATATAAACCACGAGAGATTTTTTTTTAAACTAGACTTATGTAAACTAAGGGGATCTTACTGAATTGAGGTTTTGAGAAAATTTTGGGATTTTACATTTAATAGAGTTTATATGGAATTTGTATATTTTGATTAGGATTTGGAAGTTTTTGGTAAGAATTTGAATGGGTGTTTTTTTCTTCTAAAATTGGTGATTTGCAAGTTTTCTAATATTTTAAAACAACATCAAACAAACTACTACCATAATCACGGAAGATCATTTCATCAACTTCATCTCTATTTACAAATTTTCTATTTTTCTCTAAATCTAATTTATCTCATCTTTTTTTTACGATGCCACATG
Organism: Erucastrum elatum; assembly: GCA_900406325.1. Taxonomy (NCBI): domain Eukaryota; kingdom Viridiplantae; phylum Streptophyta; class Magnoliopsida; order Brassicales; family Brassicaceae; genus Erucastrum; species Erucastrum elatum. Next base: position 7,457 of record OVBX01006379.1, read on the forward strand.
AGGTAAAAACAAATCAGACACATTTTCCATAAATGATCTCCAAACTCTTGAAAAATCAAAATTTCTCTTCGCATCATAAATGGTCTCAAAATGTACTTCTTTTTATTCATCACTCTCTATATATCTTTTCTCTTACCTAACAAATCCCATAGAAATTACAAACAGAGCGAAACCCATGAAATTTTATGGGGTTTGGGGTTTCTCACAAATCAACATAAACAGCAAAACCAGTTTAAGAATTCTCATGATAATCATAAGCCTATTGATAATATTTGTTATTCTCCATAGGCAGATCAAATCTGATTTTTTTATTCTCCAGAAACCAAAAAATTGGCCAAAAGTTAATTAAAGAAAAAGAAAAATCAGTCAATTGGTTTTCAAATACCATCTCACATGATGGAATTTGTGTTCACTAAATTTTAACTACAAATTATTTTCAAATAAATCTAAATAACTTCAAATATATTTTATTAGATGAAATCCTTAATTTCTAATAAGGAAGAATTTTATGGAATTTATGTAAATGATAAGTCTAGGAAGCAAGGATTTTAAGTAACTTCTACACTAGATACAATAAGGTGAGATTTTGGAAGTAAAATAAAATTTTACTAAATCATCAATTCAATAAGCCCCTCTAATTTTTTTTCTTTACAATTAAAGGTTCGTAGTGAAGGATCTTGCATCAGAAGGTCCATTGTTTCTGATACTGAAATTATAAGTTGATTATATGCAGTTTTGAAGTAATTTTTGGTTTTAGTTTTTACAAAATTTATTTTATTCAATTTTTATTTTAACAAAATAGACTTTTTATTATCTAGAAAAACTAGTTTTTTCTAATTTTAATGTTTTGATTGTCCAGGTTTTAGAGTTGTTTATAGTTTTTTTTTTGTAAAATCAATTTTCTAAACTTAAACTAGTTTTGAAAATGGATTTTTAAAAATTTTGAAAATGGATTTTTAAAACTTAAACTAGTTTTTTTAAAGAAAACAACTCTCCATTGCTAAACAAAAGCTAAAAATCTATTTTTTTTTAAGGTTTGTTGCTTAAAAATAAGTTTACATTTCGATAGTACTTAATACCTGATTAAAACAAAAACATGGCTTTGAGACAACACATCCATCTAAAAATGATACATGAAATCGAGTATTAATTAAAGAAACTATAATGAAGGTGTTTAAGGAGATTTGTGCTGCTTAAAACCGTCGATTATCTTCAAATCCAAAAACACAAATAGAAAATCCCCAATGACCACAAAAATGAAAATAATCTTTAACTGATCAAGAGAATCAAACAGAAAATGTGTAGCAAGAAAACCAAATCCTACAATCAACACTTCCACCAAAACCTTAGCTTGCAGTCAACAAACCTTTTAGCAGATGTGTTTAAGGCATACATGATAACAGATTGAAGAAACTATAGTGGGATAGAATCTTTTACAGTGTTATTAGTGGCAATAAGAAATCAGGAGGATAATTATGATACTTCTAATAATAATGAGTTTCTAAACACAAATTAATATGACACTAGATTGACTCGCTCTACGGGCGGGTTAAGTAACCACAAAAATACATAAATATGTCATTATTGTTAATGAATATTTCAAAATGTTTGCCTTACTTAAATTTAAGGTGATATCAAATTTATTGTGTATGTTCTGTATTCTTATCATAGGTTATCATTATCTTAATATTAACATGTTCATGAATACATAATTGTTTTACATATTTTAATCTTTGTTTATTCTACTTAATTATGATAGTCTTGATATATAATAAGTAAAATGATTTTTTAGCCCAAAGATTTTGGATTATCTTTTTTCTAATGAATATTTTTAAAATTTATATATTTGATATTATATTATTAATTATGTGCTAAAATAGTTTTTAGATTGATGGCAAATGTTTTGTTTGATCTAAAATAAAATACTGATCAAAAACAAACTCTGTATTAGTAAACATTGTACCAATACATTTGGTTTAAACAATAAGATGATGAAAATGTGGAATACTTAATAAAAATTAAAAAGTTATAGTGTTAAATATTTAGACAATTTCTCTTGATGAAATGTCATCACAAAAATAAAAGATTCAGGTTTATTAATTGTGTAACATTATTTATTTATTTGAAACTATTTTTTTTATTGTATTAGTTCTTATTGTTTATATCTGAAATATGAGGTGGATGGATGATTTCTTTTCAAATGTGACAATGTTGTGAGTGTTTTTTATTCGGTTAGCAGGTGTCATTTATCGAGAAGAGAGTACATACGTTGTGGGAAATAGACGACAAAAAACATGTTATGGGAAATGTGTCTACGTTGTGGGAGTTTAATCTGATCTCGTTCTAATAATTTCTAATTGTACTGTGTATTTTCACGTTATGTAATTTATTTTGAAAGTCTTTCTTCGAAGCTCCCATTTTCCATTTTCCATGAAATCATACACCAAATACCTATATGCAGGATACATATGAAGGAGAAGAACCCTGTGAGGATGTCTTGAGCAGCATCTGGTTCAGCATCAGGATCAAGTCTGCCTTACTGGTCTGTATCCCCTTTTTTCCTACTTTTCTGTTGCTACTTGCTTGTGAATCTATTAGTGACTTCTTCAGTCTTTTTTATATAGTATCTTCTGTACCTGAACCTTCTTAATTAAATAAATTTAAGTATCTAAAATTAGTCATTGCAAAAGATTATGTATATTATTGATAACTGTTTGTTTAGTACGCAACTATATCTTTACAATAAACCTTATAGTAGAGTTAAATTATATTTTAATTGCATTATTACACATATAGATCATATTTTTTTGTAAAACATGCTTATGTGTTTTTGATGATATTAGTTTGCATTTTAATTTTTCTAAAAGAATATTTTATGTTATTAGTTTAGAAAAAATGCAAACTTTAAAATCACCATTAAAGATTTTCAGAAAACTAAAAACTACAGAAAAAAAAAACAAATTCCAAATATAAAAACCGAAAAGAATATTGGATAAAAACAAGGTAAACAATCATCACCAAAATTTATGTTCTGATGGTTTTCTCCAACTGTATGTTTTTTTCTTATAATTTTTTCGACTATTATATATTGAAGGAATCAGATAAATGAATTACAAATATTATTTGTTAAAGATAGGTACATTTATTGACCAAGTTTTACCCTTTACTTATAAAAATATATACTTTCATTTTACCAAACTAATATATCTTTATTTGATGACTATTTACCACCATTTTTTATAGTTTAATATAAGTGACATCAACATTTTATTTTAAAATATATAAAGCCACAATTTGCTCACAATGTCATATAAAAGCTATATTTTTAAGAAAACACAATGTTCCTACGTTTCACTTATTTATAAAATTATATAATAGCTCACAATACACATTATATGGAGAAAATTAATCCTAATAAAATAGAGCAATCAAACTCGACTTTTAAAATTTATATTAAAAATTTCCAATGGATAATTAAATTGTCTATTCAAATCATTGTTTTCCATGACCAAAAACAACGATAGTATTATAATGTTGTAAACACATCCACCTTTTTTTGATTATATGGGTTAAGGCCCGTAATTCTCCAGATCCAGAATCCAACTGACGCTAATACCATTTTGGCGTAAAACATCTCTTCCATAGTGGATCAAATCCAGAAGCACAATAATACTAATGTCTGCGCTTAAATCAACTGGACTGTCACATCTGTTCATACACTTTTTTTTCTAAAAGAGGGGAAAACAAGTTTTGGTTATAAGTTTTTCTTTTTGTAGTATTAGGTTAGGAGTTAGGACTAGTTGCACCAAAAAGAAAGAAGAATGAGCTATAAGAATCAGTTTAAGAATCCATGAATAGTTGTATATTTTGTGTGTTTTAGTAAAATACTAGATTTCTACCCGCGCAACTGCGCGGGTGTTATATTCAATTTTATATGATTATTTAATGAATTATATATTTAAATGTTTATATTTCAAATATAATAATTTATAATTACATGTTGTAAATAATCAATTACTTAAAACCATCACATGCATTTGTTTTTTCTTATTATATATTTATCTTATTGAATTTATATTTAATTATTATAAAAACATTAATATGCATGAAAAAAATGATTTTAATAATTATTTTGTATTTAATTAACACTAAAATTTTACTCCGCCATTTAAAAAATGGATTTCATTTTTGTAATATTTTTATGTTTATTCATTTTACATAATAAATTATTGTATATACAAAAATCTACGATATGTTAATTTTTATAAATGTATTGTAGTCTGTCTTCAAATATTATTTTTAGCATAAATATTTTATATGTATGAAAATAAAATTTACCAGCTATCAATTTAATAAAAATTTATCATACGTAATTCAATATAATAATTTTATTTTATTTACGAGTATAAAATAGATAAAAGTATGTTAAATTTTTTTATTTTAGATTATATAAATAATAACTCTC
>OVBX01006380.1:1555-11920 GCA_900406325.1 Erucastrum elatum
ATATCAAAAGGACTAGTTTAATAATTAAACTTAAACACTTTTATTTCACTTTAAATTTGAGTGTTCGACGTCCGACTTAGCAAAATTTTCTAGGTTTTTGGTTCTTTAAGGATGTAGATCTTCTTCCTTTCTTAAGACTTGCTGATCTTGAATGCATGGCACTACATACTTTTGGGCCTTGTGGGCAAATAATGGCTTTGTTTGGTTGGGGTCTACTGGTGCCATGATCGTATCTATAGAGCATTGGTCAGGTTTTGGAATATCTCATCCAAAACTAGTATTTTATCCTATAAACTTATAAAAACATTTACAAAGTAAAGAAAAAAAAAAATAGTTAGCACGCAAATGACATAGGTAATAACGGATTGGGATAAAAATTGATAAATATTTTTTTTTGGTCTAAATGTTAAGAAAAATTGATAAATATACTTGTATATTGGGATTTACTATATGTCAAAGTTGATTGAGCGAGACAGTAATTATGGAACACGTGCCATCCTTCCTGGAAAGTCATAAAAGTATTATTGGAAGCTTCGTGACATTTGGGGTATAAGATTTTGTTCGTTTCCTAGAACTGAAACTGAGCATATAATAAAGGAAGTCGATTCAAAATCGACAGATTAGACTAATACTAATGATGGCTGAAAGTTTGTAGCCCAGCTCCTTGTAACAAAGTTGAAGGCTGAACTTGTTGGAAAAGCATTTGTGATTTCTCAGTTACCACCGACTTACTTCGTTGTTCTTCACATTTGTCACCAACTTTTCATATCACTTATGTTAGTTGTTAAACATGCAAATCCTAAAAGGTTTGGACACGAAACAGTCATTTGTTTTCGTCAAAAAAAAAAGAAACAGTCATTTGCATAATTCGCACTCGTCTGTTTTATACTTTTGTCTTCCCATGGTTTTAATTTAATAACAGTCACTTTGATGCTAGAACGAGATGAAAATTTACACTAGTTAATAGAATGGTTTTACTATAATTATTTCTTCTTGAAAAAATCTCCATTAAATACTTTGTTTTTAAATAAAATCATGTCGCTTTATATAAAGCTGGCTTTTATATAAAACCATTTTTATACTGAACTAAAAAAATTAAAGAAAAAATACTTGAAGAATTATGTTAAACTTTTTGTTGAAAAAGAGTTTTCTTATCATTTTACTAGAAGCTTTTTTATTTTACTAAAGCTCATTTTAAGTCTACAATTTTTAATTTATGGTTATAAATGGTAGTGACAGTTCAACTTCAAACAAAAATAAACGTCAACTAATTTATGTTGCACCTTGAAGTTCTTTACGTTTTTCCCTCTAAATCTATTGAAGTTGCCGGATTGGCATTTACTGTGTAAGAAAAAAAAAACTCATGCAAACAGAAAAAAACTTAACATAGTGGCGTTTTTCTTCCTGTAGTAATTTTGTTAAAATTCATATGATTTTTGTTTTATTTTTATTTTTTTACTACAATGTTAATTACTTGTTCAGAAAAGAAAACATTGCTAGCTAACTTTCATTTAAGAATGAGATCACATGATATGCAGGAGCTAATAATATATGTTTTATTGATTTTATTTTGACTCGTAGTACGTAATCTTCCTAGGTTATTTTAAGAATATTGCTGACCAAAAATGTCATATTACTAATTAAAGAATCCATTCCATAAATTTCAGTTACTCTCCTGAATATATTATTGTCTGTCATTCTACATACTAGAATATTCAATTTTAATAAGCAATTAAATTACCATTACCCGTTAAAAATCTTCAATAACTAGTTTCTAACAGATTCTTCCATTACTGTTTAGTACATAGACTTTATATGAAACCTTTATTTTGGTAGGCAAATTTCATCTTTTCAACCCCAAAATTTTCTATGTTGACAAGCAAAGGCTTCACAAAAATAATATAAATAGAATTCTCCACTTGTACAAGCGGTATCATATCTCTTGCCCTTAAAGCAAAGAACTTGTCTCTCCTCCATCTTCAAACTTTGTAAATTCATTCACTCCACAAACACAACTCTCTCTTTCTTCTCTCCATGAAGAACCTAAAAGAGCAAAACTCATCATTGTCTTCTTCATCATCATCTCTAGTAGCAAAGCTTCTCAATGCTCAATACTATCATTTCCTCAATCTCCTTTCATTTTCCCTTATTCTATGTTGCGGCATAATCATCGGTATCCTTCTCCATTCCTCCCTACAAGACATCTCTTCCTCATCTTCTCTCGGTATCCAACGCATCTCTCAGCTCTTCCTCGTTTCCTCTCCTCTTCCTCCACCTCCTCCTCCTACTACTCCTTCTCCTCCTCCTCCTCCTCCCCCTCCTCCTTCGGAGCCTGTGCACGTCGGACTCAAAGGGTTTCTGGAGCCGCCGAAGAAGATCATGCACGACATGGGAGATGAAGAACTTCTTTGGAGAGCTTCAATGGCACCTAAGATCAGAAGTTATCCTTTTTATCGAACACCAAAGGTTGCTTTCATGTTTCTGACAAAAGGTCTTTTACCTCTGGCTCCTTTATGGGAGAAATTTTTTAGAGGACATGAAGATCTTTCCAATATTTACATTCACTCATATCCTTCTAGTAACGAGTCCTATCCCGAAGGTTCCGTCTTCCATGGCCGGCAGATCCCAAGCAAGGTCAGTTTCCTAGCTACACTTTGATGTTTTCATTTTTGAAGGAAATAAAAGATCAAACGAAAACGTTTAAAATTATAATTTTGTAACATAAAAAACAAATATTCAATTTATCAAGCTGTCAAATTGATATCAAAAAGGAAAGAATAACAAATTGCTATAAATTCTGAAAATTAACATGCTACAAATCTTAGGTTTTAACTTTATTGAGAACTGTGTGCTCTTGTTGTAAACATGCTCTGACTGTGATTTTGAGTAAATGTCAAACAAAAATCTCATATTAGAGTTCAAATTTCATAAGAGATTGTGAATGGAATGTAGATTATCTTGGACAACACGGTTGCTTTTTGTTACATGAATTATTTAAAAAAGATTTTAACAAGTACTAGTTGTTTGTGGTCCATCGTCGGTGCCAGTGCTATTATATTATTAATTAAGTATATATTACATACAATACAATACATTGCAGGGTTTTCCATTTCTTTTTGGGTCAATCTATTATTGCATGGTTTCTTCATTAGCTAACATAACGTTTTTTGCCAACAAGAATGGGAGGTACAAACGCATATACCCCCATATAGGAAGATGATCTTTGCACGTGGCTAATTTAACTTAGTTGGCACAAACGACTCTGACTTAAATGAAAGTCAAATCACAACTGATTATTTCTCGTAATCTCTCAAATCAAACGTCAAATCCAAATTAAATATTTCCCGTAACTTTCTCAAATTTAAGATTCATCAATCTTCTCTAGTGATTCGACTTTTGTTGAGGGCGGCTAATGTTGCCTCTTTTAGAAGAGTAAATCAACAAAAGGTAGTGAACCATTTGAATTTTGTTCTAACATATCGACTGCGACTCTTTTCTGGTCCATTATCTCACGCGGTCATGTGAAAATAATTTTAGTAGTTAGATTCAAGATTTTAAAAATCGGTTTGTGGTAACTCTAACTCAGCCGAACATTTTTCTAAATCTGATTTATACTGGTTTATACAATTTAAATCGGTTTAAATTGTTCTAAATGAATTAAAATTAATCTAATTCAGTCTAAATATATTAAATTAAGCAATAATATTAATGTAAACCCAGAAATTTTGTCTAATTTTCTTTGTTTTGTATTATCTAATTTTGATAATTCATCACAATACTTTTATAATTAAACTCAAAAACTAAAATATCTCATATACATATATAATAAATCAATAATTGGCTAGGTCCAGAATTATCAGTCTAGCAGCTTTGTTACCGTTTAAGTTAAATTAAATCAACTGGCTACAAGTAGATTAGCTTATGTATTTTTTGATAAATTACGTTATGTATCTTATAAGTTCTCAATGGGTCTTGTAACATTGTTGTTATTGATCATGCAGAGAGTGGATTGGGGCGATGTGAATTTGGTGGAAGCAGAACGAAGATTACTAGCGAATGCTATGTTAGACATATCAAACGAACGATTCGTACTTCTTTCCGAATCATGTATCCCTCTCTTCAACTTCACAACCGTTTACTCTTACATCACTACATCAACTCAAACTCACGTCGAGTCCTACGACCAACTCGGTGGCGTTGGACGTGGTAGATACAGTCCTGAAATGAAACCACGCGTCCAGCTACGCCACTGGCGAAAAGGCTCCCAGTGGTTCGAGGTAGACCGTGCCATGGCCCTTGAAATCATCTCCGACACAACCTATTGGCCTCTCTTTTACCGTTATTGCCACAACGGTTGCTACGCAGACGAGCACTACATCCCTACGCTCCTAAACATCAAATCTAGCTTGGGTGGCCGCAACTCGAACAGGACACTCACTTGGGTTGACTGGACACACGGTGGGCCCCACCCAACCCGGTTTATAAGATACGAGGTGACAGAAGAGTTGTTGGTGAAGCTCAGGAATGGTGGTGATGAGAATAGGCAGTGTTACCACAATGGAGAGAAGACGTATATTTGTTATTTATTTGCTCGCAAGTTCTTGCCCACTGCTCTCGGTAGGTTGCTGAGGCTTGCACCTTCTGTTTTATATTTCTGATCATTTTTCTTTCGTAATTTATTTATGTCAACGTATCGCGTTGTATTATTTTTGTTCTTCTACTCAATTCATAAATGATCATTTAGAAAGTGAGAGAAATTTGTGTACATGTATGTTGGTTCCAAGTTCCAACTTATCTAATTCCCGTCAAGAATCGGGTTGTTCGCATGCAGTTCAAAAACTCTTATTTAACACAGTTCTTATAATCCACACATAATGTTTTGATCTATGTTTTCAATTTGTTTATGCGAGTTTGATATGAAATAGACGCTAAAACATGAACATCCTCTTAGTGTTTGACGTACAAGAATGCTACCTCTATTCGTGATCGAATATAATTGTCTCGGTTCTTCTTCTCTTTTTAAATTAAAACCTCTTTCTTGGATCATAATGTTTCCTTAATCTACAGTTTGCTTACTGGCGAAACCACTTCCTACGGTTTGTTTATTCTAGATTGAAAATCATATTAATTTCACCAATGAGTTGTTGGTCTAGTGGTAAAGAAATGTCTAATATACATTCTACCACTAGAATTCAATTTTTGATGAGAGAGACTATTTACAGTGTTTATGTTTCCAGCAAGGAGGTAAAACCACCTTTTGTTAGGTAATTTGCAAAAGGTTTTTGAAAGATTGAAATATCTGTAGTATTAATCCCCTCAAATCTTATTTTTTGAACATCAAGACGAATTTTCTGACTACTTGACCACCACGAAATGAAATAACTGTATCCGGATCATTCATTTGTCATGTGGTTCATGAAAAAGTCTTCTACAGATTTTTGGATTATTCATCTACACATTCCATTTACAGTTTGTTCTTCCGTAATATCAGCCAACGAAAATGAGCTTTAACGACCACATGTATTCGATATTGTATGTTTCTTTTGTTGACTATCGTGTAACTCTTATGTAATGCTATACTATACAATCAGTAGCCGACAATGTTACCATACTATGCGATACCAAGCGCGCACATGGTTCCATTATACTCTATAAAGTCCTTTCTCGTGTAGTTTTCATCGTCCGAGAAATCAGAAAGAATAATGGACCGGGCATTAAGGCATCTCTAGTGGGCGGCGTTACATGCATTTAGACCGGGACTTTCTAAAGTAATCATATATTACTGCAATCTGTGAGTTGTGCCACCCAATATTTCAAAAGTACCAACTTAATTTTTGGCTTTACATAAAAATAAATAGAGAGATTCCTGTTTTCAAATGTAAAAGAAAAATTATTGTGTAGATGTAAAATTTTAACTCAAAATATTATGAACCTTCAGTTTATGTTTGGTATTTTAATTTTTTTTTNTCATTATACTCTATAAAGTCCTTTCTCGTGTAGTTTTCATCGTCCGAGAAATCAGAAAGAATAATGGACCGGACATTAAGGCATCTCTAGTGGGCGGCGTTACATGCATTTAGACCCGGACTTTCTAAAGTAATCATATATTACTGCTATCTGTGAGTTGTGCCACCCAATATTTCAAAAGTACCAACTTAATTTTTGGCTTTACATAAAAATAAATAGAGAGATTCCTGTTTCCAAATGTAAAAGAAAAATTATTGTGTAGATGTAAAATTTTAACGCAAAATATTATGAACCTTCAGTTTATGTTTGGTATTTTAATTTTTTTTTTGGAAGATGATTAAGATAATAAGATCTAAACAGAAACCAGCAATATCCATAAAGTGATAAAACAGAAACTACCAATATCAAAAAACGAATTAAAAGTGAAAACAACTAAGAAAAGCCTAGAACTCTAGAAGTGCAAGCAAAGGTAACTCTAGAACTCACGTGATTTACACAGATTTAAGTAACACATCTACTGACTAGTAGTCCCACCACACGTATCCTCGGACAAGNTTAATTTTTTTTTTGGAAGATGATCAAGATAATAAGATCTAAACAGAAACCAGCAATATCCATAGAGTGACAACAGAAACTACCAATATCAAAAAACGAATTAAAAGTGAAAACAACTAAAAGCCTAGAACTCTAGAAGTGCAAGCAAAGGTAACTCTAGAACTCACGTGATTTACACAGATTTAAGTAACACATCTACTGACTAGTAGTCCCACCACACGTATCCTCGGACAAGCACGGCGAGGACTCCGCCGCAGAATTGATCCCGTCGTTACACGGCGACGTCTCAGAGCCACCACCACGTATCTCCTCTATCATCTTCACCACGTGACCCATCTTCGGCCGGTGATCCGCCGTGGCCGCGGTGCAGGCCATAGCAATCTGCAGCAGCCCCACCATCTCCTCCTCTATATCCTTATACCTCATCAGCTCCAGATCGAACACTTCAGCCGTCCACTCCTCTCTCACCACTGATTGGACCCACCTCGGTAAATCCATAGCCCCGCCGGAGTGACCCGTCTCCACTAAGTTAGGACACTTCCCGGTGAGTATCTCGAGAAGTAACACTCCAAACGAGTAGACGTCGGATTTTTGGGTAGGTTTTCTACCGTCGATCAGCTCCGGTGCACGGTAGCCGTTGGATTTGGCGGTGGTTTGCGACGGCGCGAAGATAGAGAGGCCAAAGTCGGAAACACGAGCGTTGCCGGAGCCGTCGAGGAGGACGTTGGTGGATTTTATGTCACCGTGAGTGAGCTTCAGGGTTTTACATGAGTTGTGGATGAAAGCTACTCCACGCGCCGCCCCAGCTGCGATCTTGAGGCGCGTGGTCCAGTCTAGTGGGGTCCGACCCGGTCCACGATTACCTGCACCAAAGGGTACATAAATAAATTAGACACCATATGGCATATAGTATTACGAATTTGACACTTACCTTGAAAAATGTAATTAGTCGCTTTATTAGTTAAACAATAAACGGTGATTATCTTAAATTAAATGTTTAGGTGGAAGAGACAAAGAGTAGAAGCCGAGCCGAAGAAACAACAAAAAGCGATTAAATGAGACAGATCAGAACTTTATTTGTCCAACTTGTTTTGTTGCCAATGGCTGTGTCTATCCGAAGACTTTAAGTTCTCATTATCTACATTTAGTAATAATAAATGCCCACGTGAAAGTGATTCAGTTTGGATTAGGCAAATTTGGTTAACCGAACCGATACCCTTTTTTGGATATTGGTTAACCAAACCTTTTCTATAAGATTACCACTTTGATCTAACAAGTTTTGGTTTGGTTTGGTTCTTAAATAATTTAGAGTTTAAAAAACAAACTTAACCATTTGAAAAAAGGTTAAACTCGCATATTTATACATCAGGTAATTCAGTTTGACTGAATTCTAGGACAGTAGTAGTGATAAAAATTAGTTTACTTTGACTATATAGTTTGCTATTATTCATCTAGGAAAATTATAAATTGAAGATCAATTTCGGCCTGGCCAAACAAGCAGAACCAAACCCAGTAGCTGTAGTGATTTTGAAATACTGGTTATCAATTCTACCAGAGTAACCAAACAAGAACAAAAAAAACAAAAATCTAAATTTTGTTTGGTTAGCTCGGTTTGGCTAAAATCTGCAGTGCTACTTTGGATCATTGATATCTCAGTAAGTCCAAAGTATTAAACCCTACTCTTAATGCCTTTTGGCGTTACCCTAGATGACATTTCCTTTCATGTACCATGAATTAGGAATCACCTGTTTTTTGCGCCACACAAGAACATCCCTATTCCCTACCATTTCTGTAATTTCCCCTCCTATGGAAACATAAACCTAAGCCAACTTTTGGTAAGAGCAATCACCCCTAAATCTCTAAACTGATAAGCAATTAATTTCCAGAATTGGTAACCGAATAACATAAAAAGTAAAAGAACTGAAAAACGACGACGTACCATGGAGAAGCCAGAAGAGACTACCGTTAGGCATGTACTCACAGACAAGAAGCTTCTCCTCTCTAGCGAAGTAATAAGCTTTCAAGCTCACAAGATTAGCATGACGTAGCCTCCCCAAAACCTCCATCTGCTGCTCAAACTCTTTCTTCCCGGCCACGTTCACCGCGTCTTTCAACCTCTTCACCGCCACCTCGTTGCCGTCGTCAAGCACCGCCTTGTACGCCGTCCCGAACCCTCCTTTCCCCAGCATCTCAGCCGAGGCACGGAGGAGATCCTCAAGCTCGAAACGCCTGGTTCCTTCGAAAAAGACCATTCTACCCCTCTCCCCACCTCCTCCTTGCTGCTGGTTGTTACCATTCTGCGCCGCCGTTGGGTAAGGGCACGAGGAGTAGACTATCTTCTCTCCTTCGAGAACTTTGGAGTGTTTCTTCCTGTTCGCAGCGTATTGTCTCCAGAAGCAGCAGTAGAGAAGGAGAGAGACGAGGCTGAGGATAATGACGTCTCCGAGGATGATAGCTACGAGTGCTAACGTACTGATTCTCGCCGTACTGCTCTTGTCTCCGTCTTTGGAGGAGTGAACTGAGGTAGGAGAGGAAGGGATGGTTTCCGGGTTGTTGTTTAGAGGGGAAGCTGTTGCTCTATCCGGTTGACCCGGTTTAGTCGGTTCGCCGGTGCATTTCAGCAACGGAGCTCCGCAGAGAGAAGGGTTTTGTCCGAAGACGGAGGTTGGGAATTCCGACAAGGAGTTTGGTATCGGACCAGCCAATTCGTTGTCGGAGACGTTGAAGTCTTGGAGATCGGAGAGATTGATGTCCGGTATTATACCTGAGAACCGGTTTGATTCTAACCGGAGAGTGAGGAGATGGGTTAAGTGGGTCACCGTCGGTGGAATCTCGCCGGAGAAGTTGTTGAAGGAGAGATCGAGGCGGTAGAGACGAGTGAGGGAAGTGACCGACGCCGGAAACTCGCCGGAGAATTGGTTTTCCGACAAGAAGAGTAGCTTTAACGCTGCGAGCTTCGAGAGGTCGGGGACTGAGCCGGAGAAGCGGTTGCGTTTGAGGCTGAGAACTCGGAGCTCGGTGAGCGAGGCGAGAGAGGCGATTGACCCGGTGAGTTCGAGGTTCTCGAGGACGAGCCGCGTGACTCGGTTGCCGGTGCAGGAGACTCCGGTCCATTTGCTCGGGTCCGTGGTTGAGTTCCATGAGAAGAGTTTTCCGGTGGAATCTGCGGCGGATTTGAAGTTTAGAAGAGCCTCTAAATCAGAGCTCGAAGAAGGAGAAAGTAGACAACAGAGGAAGAGTAGAGAGAGAAGCAAATGCTTGCTCTCCATTGTCGCTCCGACAGATTTTGCAGACAGACAAGAGAAGATAGGGAGAGTTTCAAGAAGAGAGCGTTAAGAGGAAAGTGGTATGGTCGTAATTAAGAGCCTTTATTGTGTACTACTGGTGATGCAACGTAACCAAAACTTAAGTTTTAATGAAATGACAAATGTACCCTTATATCTGAGAAATCTGGACCGTACGATTGTTTCAGATTTGACCAGTGTATAGAGGGGTTTTAAAGAGAGTCAAAGGGTTTTGATGTTCCCCGTAACGGTTGTAAATATTGCTTCTTCCACACGCGTGCCTGTGATCTCTCACGTGTTAACTCTATAGATTTTGTTCCATGTGAAGAAGATTAATGTTCATAATGACTACTCCTAAACCAAGAATACAATCTCGAACAATTGCCAAAACATCCTTCGTTATTTTTGTTTGCATAATTTTGAAAGATGGGACAATTAATCTGGTAAATAAAGAGAAAAGTGGGGGCCTTTCAACGATTCTCGAGACTTTTGTTTGTTGATTTATTATTTTCGCTGCAGGTGGAGAAGATGAGCTTTTTGCTTTATTCATAATAAAAGC
>OVBX01006381.1:0-11913 GCA_900406325.1 Erucastrum elatum
TATGTTCGGGGAAGGTACAAAGTAAATGTTATACAATGACTTTAACTCATCAATACTTTAACAGCATCTCTAATCCACGACACAATTTTGATGTAAAAACTACGTCATTCTAATATAACTAGAAACGTAGCGCGGGGACATTGACACATGCATATATTATTGTAGTTTTTCAATTGAAAGTTTTATGTATTGTGGAAGGATGCAAAACTATGCGAAGGTGTGCTGTGGGTGATAAAATTGAAGTGTACTATGAAACGTGAGAAGAGGGGACTGACTAATTGAGTGTGTATTTTTCGTAATTTTGTATATACTTAATTCACCGCAAAAGTTGGGTGTAATGTATTTTAAATCTATTTTACCAGAGATGCCATGGAAGACCAGGGAATGGAAGGCAACGTGAATAAAAAAGTTGCATTTTGTTTCAAAATGCGGTAAATAACGTCAACCCTTTTTCAATATTAACTATAAAAGAACCTCTATAAATTAATAATCGATAAATTAATATATACTAAAAATCTCTATAAATTAATATAATTTTATAATTTTAAATTTAATTTTTGGTTCAATTAGTATCTCGATAAATTAATATCCCTATAAATTAATAAAAACATATAGTTTTGGTGTAATCCCAACATTATTAATTTATATAGGTTTCATTGTAATAAAAAATTGTTGTTCTTCGAAGAGGTACTTATCCGTAAATTGTTTTTGTAAAAATCTGGAAATAGGGAAAATATTGCAAAGTACAAAATAGTAAAAGCATAGTATTTGTCTTTTTTGTCTTTAGTGATGCAGGGATAAAGGATGTGATTAAATATTTGAGTACTCAAGAGTTTTGCACCTAGTTCATAGATGCTCGAATAGCAGCATGGCAGCTATCATATCTCGTTGTTATTTATCTTGTAAGGTGGTCTCTTGAGTTTACTATCTCGTTTTTATTTATCTTGTAAGGTGGTCTCTTGAGTTTATTTACATATCCCGTATCTGTGGGTTACAGTTGTGTTTTCTTTTTTCGAAATTGCGTAGTTAAAAATGGTTATCTATGTAATTGTTTTTGTTATTTATTGATGGGGTTTGCATATTCTTCTATCGTCGAAAGATACATCAATTTTTGTTGGGTTCGTTTAGGGTGAATTATACTGAAGCATGGAAGGTAGTTTTATATGATTTAATATAAAATTTGTAAAGTATATAATGTTTGTGGTTTCTTATACCTATGTGTTTGTAATAAATTAAGAGTGTAACAGTTGATCTTGCAATGTTTTTTTATCATAAATTAAGAGTGTAACAGTTGATCTTGCAATGTTTTTTTTTATCATCATTTAAATATAGTAGAATGGTGTTTATATTGTTTTTTAAAATGGTGTTTATATCATCAAGAAGAGGTTGATATTTTTCACACTTTGTAGGAGTCAAAAGTGGAAGTATATAAATACTTTTTGCGCATTATTATAATCATTTTTTTCTTATTTTTCATCTTCATATGGTGTTATTTGTTTTTAAGTGAATGTCCTATTAGTTTTCAGTTAAAATACGCCATGTCTCCTTTATTAATTGCATATAGAACTTGGATGACTTTTGATATTTGTTTGGATCCAACATGTTCCTTGCGCTTTATATGGACATAATTTTTTCGTTTGCTTGTAATATTAGCATAAATCGCCTTTACAGTTTAGGTTTTTGCCGTGCCACATTATCAGTGAAACTATTTTTAATGTTTGGAGAGTGTAGGCATTAGATGCTTATCATTTTCCCTCGATGCCTTTATGAAGTCCTTACTTGGGGAGTTCTTGCCCAATGTCATTAATGCAGCGAATGAATGGCCTTTTATTGTTATTTCTGCATGTTCAGTTGTCTAGCCTTATAGTATGATTAGTAGGACTCTCACCGGTTTTAGATTCTTTTAACAACATACGAATTTTTTTTATCAACTATGAATATTTTCCTTGTGAAGATAAATCTTCTGTACATGCTTACAAAGTTGGTGTTAAATGAGATAAAGACTGCTCTACACAATCAAAGCTACTGACTGAAATATCCTCGTGGAACAGTCCTTAGAGTTTAATTTTATGTAGGATCACTTTGGAGAGTATCGCTGATGCAGAAAGCCTTTGTATATAAGATCGTAACCTCCAAGGTCTCGGACTTTATATGTTGTATCACAGGATTCTGGAAACGCTTCTTGCCT
The DNA here is from genome assembly GCA_900406325.1 of Erucastrum elatum. Lineage (NCBI taxonomy): Eukaryota > Viridiplantae > Streptophyta > Magnoliopsida > Brassicales > Brassicaceae > Erucastrum > Erucastrum elatum. The sequence goes on from OVBX01006381.1 coordinate 2,189, forward strand.
ACTCAAATCAAAAGTATGCTGGTAGCAAAAAAGCCAATAAGAGGGAATAAGTTATATTATACATGAGAATAAACATTATGACAGCATGTTTACATTGGATTATTTGTAAATACTCTACTGTCTCGAAAGTAATACTTATGCTGCCATTCAACCAAGTTAACTATGTACTGGTCTTCTCATATTTAATGTATGGCACACCATTCTACTAAACATTCAGGGAGACACAGTACCTACAATTCTCACGAAAATGCGAGTGGTTGGAGCTACACTTCGCTCCCATAGTTGTAGCTCTTCCCAGTAGAAAGAGTCGCTGCATCTCATATCTGATCATGTAGTAATAATTGAGTAACCTAGTGTATTAATTAAGGTGTCAGTAACTGATTCAGATTCTAAAATTCTTTGGCTGTACCTGGTTGAGTATCTCCATGTAACGTTATGGTTTCTTCTTGTCAGTATGTTTCGGCAAGTGCGTTCGATAATAAAACCTTGGATGAGTCATGAAATGTTTGAGAAAGTGAAATAAAGATGAATGTACGGCTACTGATTTTCAGGTTAGTCAAAATAGAAATCAGAGATGGAATATTTTAACATACGGGTAGGAGGAATACGTGCATCAATGATCTTAGCACAACGCCAGATTTTAAGCCGGCGAGGAGGTAGTAAAAATATTCGTGCATCTTGCAACCTCAAAGCGTGAAACTTTGAAAATGGAAGAACTTCATGGACGGTGCTGAATGGATCACAGAATTATGTAAACAAAACAAAGAGTTAACTTAAATCATTAGGCTTTTTGGAAAATTAGAACCGCAAATAATATTCTTATTGGTACAATACCTGCTTCTTGATGTTTCCGGAGTCCCAAAAACGCAAGCGGCGAGCCACACGAACTGAGCAGATCTACCCAGGCGGAGATCGTTGAACGACGTTGGGGCAACAACGGCGAGAGCGGAGGAAGACATCTTTGTGAGAATCTAGGGAAGCTGAAGGAACAAATTTAAACTGAGAGTGATTGCGAGTGGTAAATTTATAGAATACGAAATCAACAGACGAAGAATACCGAAACGTTACAGAGTTTCGTGTAATTAAGACAACACTGATTCTGGAGTTTAAGAATACATTGAAGGTGGAGGAAGGCAAAGAGATGAAAATGGGTTGCTTTACAAAGTAACATAAATAAAGTCGGCGATTTCAACAATTGAAGAAGGAAAGGATGATGCCCGAGCACTAAAACTAAAACGCATCGTTTTCTTTCAATTATTCAATATCCCATCGCAACAATAAATAGGCCCAACTCCAACAAACAGCCCATACGTCATATTAATTAACTCATAACAGAAACAGAACACAAAAGTCCAACCCAGAATGTAACTGTTATTTTTATCAAACCAAACCGACGACAATCAGACAAATCAATAATCAGCCTACCAACTTAACCGATACCACGTGGGTCCCACTTACATTAAAAAGAATCCAACGTGTGCACTCTCAAAAGAGAAGAGAAGAGCCTAATTATATATATGATTTTAACACCAAATTTTTTCTTCTCCAACCATAACACTAAAATTTACACCAAAGCTATATTTTTTGTTTTTATATTATTAAACTAAAAGAATCATTTTTAATTAGTATATATATATATAATAAATAAATTTTGTTATATCATTATATATAACAAAAATATATCTCAGATAATTATTTTAGGAAAATGAATATTTACAATTTTAACATATAACGATATTTAAATAGTAAATTAAAATAAACTATATCAACATATGAAATATACTGATTTTATTTACTTATTTTAATATTTTATATGTATTTACTTTGTCACTAATAATAATTAAACTAATAATTTACTAATAAAATATGTGAATGATATCTATATATATATAAAATAGAATTTTCTCTCTTCTTGGGACATGTGGAATGAGGTTTTATTGATATGTGTCCCCTTCTTATACTCCTTATGTTTCTTATTCTAAGTAGTTTAAGGAAATTTTTATTGTTTCAAAATGTAAGTAGTTTCCACATATCTAGACAGCTTTTACATTTATTGAATATGATGTAGCCAATGAAATAATATCAAATCTTTTATGATTGGTTCAACTAATTAATTAAATATTAAATTTTAAAGTTATTACAATTTCTTAATAACCGCGCTTTTAACCAAAACTACTTACATATCGAAACGGAGGGAGTATCTTTTAACCTTTTAGATATTTCTTCTTTTAGATTATTACAATTTGGTTCACCAATGTCTAATTGTGTAATATCTAATCATTTTCACAATAGTCATCATCTTTTTAAGTTTGATAATCCATTTTATTAATTTCAAAATACAAATGAATAAAATAATAAATAAAATAATATAAATAAATTTTTAATTTTTAATTTATTCACAACTAAAAATAACATAAATTTCACTATTTTATTAGTTCTTACTATTTTCTGTTATTTTATTTACAAATTATATATTTATTTTAATATTGACCAAGTTAAGAAAAATAAACTAGAAACACAACTCATGATCGAAAATCTATATAATCATAGAGAAAAGAAAATGCCAAAGACACACTAACTAAGTAAATGTGTAGAACTAAAACGATATCAAAAACAAAAATTAAGTTTGTTCATTTTATCATAGAATGTTTTGGTTATAACAAAGAGATATCGGAAAAGAGTAGAAAGATAAACTCCAAGAAACACGATGAATGACCAATACAAAAAAACAAGATAACGTGTTAGAGCAAGAATATTCATCAGAAAACAAAAATCACTATGAAATAATAAAACAAATATTTAACACACCATAAGCGCAACCACCAGCTAAGATGTACAAAGCACCTCACAAACTAAACAAGAACAGAAAAACGTCCATACCAGCAGAGAACGACAAAACTCTAGATAAAAAAACCGAAATTTCGAGAATCTAACTCGCACACTTATACTAAGAAAAGTAGGAGAAGTAAACATATAGCCTGAAGGAGGGAGAATGAAAGTTAACCACTAAGAAACCAAAACCCAAATTTGAGACCAGACACAACATTATAAATCTACATAGCATACATGGAAGAAAACACTATCTAAACCCGAAGTCGCAAATTTGGCAAAATAGTGAGCCACTAGAGACGCGAGCAGTGACGAAATCAGCAAATCGGAGCGAACCTCAAACTATGAAAGAGAGCATAGAAGTCTGATGATCAAAAACCAGATCTTGAAAACCAACCGAACATGAATTATCGACAGTAAGCTAACGAAGAAGACATCAACATTAAAGACGACTAGACTCTGATCCAATCTAAAGAGATGCACTTCCTAACATCAACAAAAATCTATGTAAAAAAAAGAGCAGCCAATATTGACCGGAACAACTTATAACGCTGTGAGTAACAACCACACAACATGAAATTTATAAACCCAATCTATAACAAATACCAAACAATCTGAGGAAGAACAAACACACATAGGTGAGTATTTTTTTTGGTGAGAGTGAGAAGCAAAGCACACGAAAAAGGTAAACGAAATACATAGATAATGACGGCTTAGTGTCAAAATATGGAGAGAGAACACAAAACATCTCAATGAATAATGTTCAAATAATTCAAATAAAAAATAAAATACAATTTATAACGTTAAACTGTTAATCTTAAAACAACAAATGCAAAATTATTGAAATTTAATATGCTTTAGATCATATGCTTTATTATTATATACAAAACATATTATTGAAAAACACAAACACAAAATAGATAAACCTATCACCTATTACGATATAACACAATAAAACATTAAATAATGTTCTTAACAAATAGAGATGGCAACATAATTACATCATCCAAAAACATTACTCAACAACAAAAAATATCAAAATTATCAAATTCTTAATACTAAGATTTAGGATTAAAAATACACCGTAGGAAATTAAAATGTATCTTTACGATCAATATATATATCTGACTGGTTAAATTAAAATAGTCACAATTTCTTAATTTTGACAAATTCAGAGCGAGAAGAAACTAGCGGTTAATATAACACCTATGATTATTTGAAAATATCATCATAGGCACCGCTCACAAAATATAATTCATTGAAATCAATCTAGAAAAGTCTAAAGCATTAAATTATTATAACACATCCCCATCATCCCAATATACAAAACTAGGTCTGGGAATAAAACTCGAACCTGAACCCGGTCCGAAGTATGAATAACAGTTCAGTTACAGATCAAGCCAAAAACAAGATCGATTTCATTTACTTTGGGTTTTTGGTTCGGTTCCATTTTAGCCGATAACTGAAGAGTAACCCGAGTTGAACCAAACAAATACAAAGCTGATAGTATAAAACGTGACAAAAATAACTCATCTTATTCCAAATGAGATGACGCAAAATAAAAGGTAAGTAAAAAATACAGTTTATCTAACTAGCATGGATTTATCAGTTTAAGTTTTTAGGCATCTTTACTATCATATCTAATTATTGATATTACTTTTCACAACATAATATATATATATATATATATACATATACATATATATATATATATGTATAAACTCTAATTTAATATAATCATTGTAAGATGAAGTCCACATTTATAAATTATCTAATCATAATTTAAATTAATAAATTTCAATCAAATAATAAAAAATTCAGCTATTACACTTTCAAATTGTCAAGCATATATTTAAACTTAAATTTCTTTCATAGTAACTTTGCAAAGACTACAATCAAATTAATAAATTCCATAAGATCATATACATATTTTGTTTTCTAAAATACTACTGAGAAATGTTCTAGATTATAAAACCATAGTCAAATCATAATAATATTACAAAACCGGCGTGTAGTGCCGACAAACCTCTAGTTGTTTAATATAGTGAATAGTATTGTGTGAACATTATTTGGCATTGTGAAACAAACCAAATTTGGTGGGGTACCGTAACTCTACACTAAAATAGTATGATTTTTATAGTTGTCTTGAAAAAATTTTGGTGTAAAAAATACAGTAAAATGATGTTTTACAGTTGGATTGTAAATAGCCTAAGGTTGTGATTGTATAACACCATGAGAGATACTGTAATTTTTTAGTGGAAAATTTATTTATTTTCAGTTCTGCTCATAAGTTGTCAATAAGGTGAAAAATAATTTCATCATCGTTACGCTGGGTTATTTACATAAATGTTTTTTTGTGGACTTCGAGCCACAACGAACCAGTCCGATAGCCCTTAAATCCTTATATTAGAGAAAGCCTCACTATAGGCTGACGCCAAGATGGACAAGCCACTCTGCATGACCACTAGGACATGACAACCTCAGCTGCATAAAGGTAAATATACTTCTTTGCTATCTCAGTGAGACTTAAATTTGTGAATATACTTCTTTGCTATAAGTATTACTCCAGTGAGGAGTAATATTCAATGAAACTAGCAAGAAAAAAAACACTGGTTATTTTATGTTTACGAATCAACCGTGCTTTTTTCATGTACAGCTGTTCGTAAACTTGAAAACTAAAAAAATAATAACAGAATGTATTTTTTGATACAATGTAAAGTTGCAATGTATATAGGGTACAAACATGATAGTCACTTTTTTGTTGTTTTGTACAGTTACGAAGTTAGTTACTGCGTTGCTGTTTTACCTCATTGCACCAATACAACAACCATCATCTTAAAGGTATAAAAATCTGAGACATCGTGTCCTATTTGTTGAGCCAATTTAACATAGAAAAAAAAATCAGTTATCCAGTTGCATCATAAATGCTAAATTGAATGTGACGTTAACGTTGTCTGCTAAATCACAACTCTTAGAATGATTTACATATTAATTTGTTGACAAGTCTAGTTCTCGACTCTTTTTTGTTTGTATCGAGGATCACACAGCCATCAATTTGGACCTCCCGATTATGTGGGGGAAGCGATACAATAATCAATGTCAGATTTTTGGTGGACAGATATTCAGATATACTGTAACTAGTTCCGTTTTTAAATAAGCGTCACTCTGATACTTTCACAGATATTAAGAAAGTTGTTGAAATATATGTAAACTGTTATTAATTACACTTTATTGATCAATGGTAATATTTTATATCAATAGATTTATTTATAAGGTTAATGTATTTTCCAATTAATTTTAAACTGATAATTAGTAAAAAATGCATTGATATTGTAGAATGACATTATTTGTGAAACAAAGAAAAAAAAGCTAAAATGACATTATTAATAAACAGATGGACTATATTTGATTGATGTTACTTCAAGTCTATTATGATTACTTAGGCCATGCCCACCAGCAATCTTTCAAATCACGAATTCCAACAAATTTTTTATATTATTATTTTTTTGTTTGACTTTTAAAAAAATATATAATCGAACCTATCGCGGACCGCCATGTGTCGTGAAGCCCGCAGAATAGTGACGATCCGAGTTAACTGAGATAAACTTCTCTGACTCGAGTTCACTGGGTTTCTCTTATTATATTATTTTTTTTTCTATAAAAACGTGTGACCCTCTCTTCAAATTCTCCAAAGCTCATGGCCTTATCTAAAAACTCTGTTACTTTTAGAAATCATCAGTTTCCATTTCAAAACCATTTCAAAACTTATATAATTCTTGATATCTAGCACTGTATCTCATACACTAACAAGGTGGGGGAACAAAACATCGGATCCTTTGAGACAAAAGTGATTTTTTCAGACATGTTAATTTATTTTTGTCTCGTATAAAGTTTCATCTACGTTGTGAACTATGTTACAAAGAAAACTCTATTGAAAGATTGTTTTTTTTACTAGAAACGTTTCCAACGCGAAATCTTTTAGAAACGTATGCAAACACATTCAATGCACTTTTTGATAATCTCATTTTGAAAATGTGATGGAAACTTGTGTCTCTGATTCTATGCAACCTAGGTTGCGAGTTCAAAGTAATTAAATTTCAGTTCTCATGAGTAATTGCCAATTTAAAACTTGACGACATATACATTTTTCGTATTTATCGTAAAGGGCAGTGACCGGATGATGAAGAGACGCTCAGAGATAAAATCTTGCAATTTTGGAGTAATTTTTACTATCATGCAAGCATTTGAGAAAACCCTTTTTTTTATATGAGAAAACCTTGATTTATGAATTTATGAAATTCAAGATACAGTTAAGTATGTGAGATCTTTTTATACAAAATATGTTTATCAGCTAGCTAAAAAGAAAAAAAAGCTAGTATTTTCCAAAGTTATTGAGTAGTTTGCTTAGTAAAGAAAATTTATTTATATGTGTGTGAAAAGAATTTGAAAAGAAATTCTGTTGAACATGTATAAGATGTAACAAAAACTATTTGAAACTATTTTGATAACATGTATTTCATGCGCCCTATAATTTATTACAACTTTACTTTCCAATCGTATTTTTATCATCGTAAAGTTATTCCAGTACGTGTTGAATAAAAGAAAAAAGAAGTTATTCCAGTACGTTTAAATTATTATTACTTTGGTAGCTTTGCGTGTATGAATTTCATTTTACGCGTCTACTTTTTGTATTATTATGTCTTTTGGAGTTACTTTTGTACGTTTTTTCAATTCAGTCTTCTTTTATAAGCCTTCTCCATTCTTTAATATGTAAGGGACAAAGTTTAATCCAAAAGCTTCATACGGGTCTTTGTTATCCTTTTCTTCATAAATTATCGGGCTCTCCTTTAAAGAGTTATTAAAAAAACTTTTGAAACGACATGCCTGCCCCGCGTTAGGATTAATTTTTCAATCAATACATAAAAGTTGATAGAAATTCTGCCAAGTGCCAACAACAAAGAAGTGTTTTTACTATACGATCGATGACAAAACTAATATGGAGTCAGTACACACAGTAGGAGATACATTTTCTTTTTGATAATCTGGAGGTTTCTCACTTACGCAGATCATTTTTCCGGATTCGATCAGGCAGTAGTCCATTTCACTCAGAAAAGCTATATTTGGATTGAAGACAAAACCCGACATTCAGTACCGTATTTGGTGACAGAGAAAAGATTGTTCTCTTCCAAATGGTTTAAATCCAGAAATATGACCATTGGCCCTCGAAACTCTTACCACTCGAGACTCTTACCACTTGCGCTACTTTATCCCGTCCACAATAGGAGATACTTGAAATGAAAAAGACCAGTGATTGATTATATGGATAAATAAAAGACATGTGTTCAAAAGGAAAAAAAAAGATAAATAAAAGACTATAAATATTTATACGAGTACTAGGGTTGTGTTTTGTTGACAAATTTCATGAGACATATCTTTGGGCATACGTAGAGTTGACCGTAGTTTGACTAGTAATAATACACATGGACTGCATTCATATACACTAGTAATAATACACATGGATACGTAAGATTGCTTACGATGTCTTCAACAAACATTTATTGGTCCAAGTCGTAGTTGAATGGTGATGAAACAGTGTTGAATATCTCTAAACATCCCGACATTGTTTAACTGTTTATTTTAACGAGCGTAAACCCATCTACGGTAGTTGAAATTCAAAGTGTAGTCGAAATTCCATAGCCCACGAAGAATGATCTCAAGACTTGCAACGAAGTCAATCATCGTTTTCGTGAATGAATTGACCCAAATTGGAAATCTAGCACTGTCTGCATCCACACAAATCTCAGCGCCACATTCAAGATCTACGTTTAGTTTAGAATCAGTTGTTTTTAAATATCCGTTGGTATAATTAAAATGTTCCAAACAAATTTCTATTGCGATGAATACGGTATGTGTATGCGAGTCGCATAATTGAAATGGATCCAGTAACCTGTTCTGAAACGGATACTAGATGACAAAAAAAAACAGATACTAGTAAAAATATTTTCTACAACGACCAATTTTTTTGCTATATTGTTAAGAAATATGTAGGCATATGAAGCTTGACAAAAATAATCGTGACTAGAACTTATTATCTTAAACAATACTCATATGTTTTCTCGTAGCTATTTTGTTATTTAATCATCATATAGCCATGAATAAAGGATTTATAACTTAGATACACCATGAAATAAAAAACATAGTAAAGGGGTTTCATAGAATATATAATCCAAAACAGGACCACCCAAATATTGTTATGTAATTCTATTGTTAGTATAGTTTTTAACATAATAATTTTTGCCTAGATGTGTGGTACTTACAAATATTGCTGATGTTTTTGTCTGTACAACTACCATTATTTTTTTCAAAAATAAACCAGTATAGTATTTACTACTATCTACAATTCCAGATTTGGATAGATGTAACTTGGGTATATAACGAACCAAAAAAGTCAATATGTCAAAACATCCAAGGCCATTAAAATTAAGAAGAAACAATCTTTCACAACCATCCACCATACTCAGATCAATCGTCTCCTTTTTCTAACTAGTGTTTCCGTTTCATATTAAACGATGAACAAATATTTCTCCTGTGGTAGGTGGGCCATTTCTTCATTTAAAAACTTCCGTGATTCATGTCAACTGATAGTTTTGTTATTTTTTGTATAGTCATCTCTCAAATGGCCAAGAATCGACGAGGATATGCTATGTCTCCACTTATAGACATGGAGAAAGAAACTGAGATATCCATGTATGTAACCGCATGTGCGTCAAGAAACATTGAAACTGCTCAGAAGAAAGGCACAACGATCCCCCACTTGAAATATGTTGATGTATACCCCTGTTCTAAAACGCGGCCGGATTGACCGATTCCGCGCCGCTGAAACGCTCGGCGGAGCT
>OVBX01006383.1:0-11912 GCA_900406325.1 Erucastrum elatum
TATAACGAGCCCATTGGAGATTTGTCCATGACAAATAGGGGCATTGGAGCCATTGTTCCCTGTAAAATCCACTCACAGGGTATAGATAGAGGTATGTTGAATCTCATTTGATTTTTAGCGAGGTTTTAAATGATTTGTGTTATAAAAAAACTTATAAACTTTAAGTGTATCAGAAATTTTATAGAGGGAAAATTTTATACCCGTAAAAAAAGAAATATATGATAAATAAATGAGAGAGATTTTTTATAGAAGGAAGGAAGAGATGTGTATTTAAAATCGAACAAATCCGTTCGTTTATATTGAGTAAAAGACAAAAATTACCGTGCACGCATAGTTACGTGGACTCTACATAATAAACGTACACACAAGAACGTCATTTATTGGTGCGTGTATTCTTGACATTGTTTTACTTTAGGTTTATAACATTCATCCGTAGAGATCAATGTCACTTTTAATTATTTAAATCTATTATAATAGCAAATCAAATACTACTTTAAAAATGTAAAAAGTAATTTAGATCTACTAAGGAACAGAGAACATAATGTAATTCATGATTAAGTGTATAAAAAGAAATCTAAAGAAAATATATAAACTAACAAATATGTATAAGAAATGTATGTTTTGTTAATTTTATGAGTAGAATACAGTCGTGAATACATTGAGTATCTATGAACAAGAGAGTATATCAGTGTTGAGCTAGGTAAAGTTAGCTATGGAAAAAAATCGGATTCTCTTCTTCTTCCTCGTGATTTCCCTTTTACAGGTGTTCACGAAGTGGATCGCAGTGGTGGACTGATCTTCGGTTAATATCAGGTGCTTTTATAATTGTCTTCGATGCATTGTCTTCAATTCTCTTACCACGGTATATTTTTATTTGAATGTGTTAGTTTGGTGTGAGTTTTCTCTATAGCTCGGCATGGACCGTAAATCTTAATGGTCTTTTGTATTCTTATGGCATTTGAAAGTACTGGACCGCATCTTAATGATGCTGAACTGGGGTTTTGGACTGGGTGTTGAGTAGGATGAAATCTGTCTCCAAACCAGTTGAGTCTTACTAACATAAATTAGGGGAAAGTCATAAATTTTGTAATTAAATAAGCATAGGTTAATGTAACCAAACTCTTAGATTTTGTACTTGTTGCATTATGATTTACCAAGAGCATAAAAATAGAAATTTTGTACCCTTTTTTAGGTTTAATCCACCTGATGTCTCCCGAACATGACTCCATAAACTTTTTTTTTTGACTAAGAACATGACTCCATACTACTAAGTAATAAGCCATTGTAGTGAAAGATGTGTACAAGGACTTGTTCTGATGAATTAGAAAGGGGATCAAAATGAATTGTTACCTTTATACATGAAGCAACATTATTATGAATTCCGTGGAAAAGAATGCTCACTGAATAAACTCTAAACTCAACCAACATGGTGACAAGAGACTGGCTTGGTCCATTATCTTGTTTCCCTTTATTTTTTGAAACTAGGTCCATTATCTTGTTGCAATGTTATGTCAGGAAAAATATAGATTTGCATATTATTTAGAACTCAATGATTATAAACTTCCCAAGATTCATAAAAATGTCATGAGGAAGAGGGAGTCAGAAACAGGCGAGGCGAAGGAAGAAAAAGAATTTGCATACCTTAGTGGAATGATATTGATCGGTGTGGACCGTGTGTAACTTCACACGGTGTGGTCATTACACTAAGGTTCGGTAAAACAAAAATGAATTTGCACACCGTGATCAATGGTCAAAGTTCAAAAAATCCTATAATGAATAAGGATTCAGGCTCGACAAAAATAACATGAAGAGGAAATTGGAAGCTGCTTTGCTGTTGAAAACCAAAAACATAATCTATATTGGTGGATTCTTCTAAAAAAATCTAATTGTTCAATGATGATTTCTCAAAGAAGAAACACATGGCCATCTCTAGGTTCTTTGAAACACATTGGAGCTTTGTTGATTCAAGTAATCATTAGTACAACACTTTTTAACTAAAATATATTGGTCCGAAGACCCTTACAGAAATTCAAAAGAAACATTCTCTCAAAAACATAATCCAAGATGACAAAATAGTAAAAGTGTTGAAAACTCTAGATAAGTTTAGATGAAACAAAACTTGTTTACCTCTTCTGTTTCTTGTTTCCACCAGCTTTGCCACCACGAAACCCACCTTTGAAATCATTCGTCGTCTCTGCAGTATTCTGCTTGCTCAACCCTTTCCTTCCACCATGACCAAACTTGGAGTCCCTAAACTCCCTCTTCTTATTGTTCATCCTCGAAGTAGACTTCCCTTTACCACCAGATCGATCACCAGGAGACACACCAGGTCTCTTCTTACCACCACCTCTCTGGAAACTCTTCCCGTTTCCAAACTCAAGATCAAGATCTCCAGCTCCTTTCTCGCTAAACCCACTCTGCTGCCTCTGTTTCCTCCACTTCTTGACAGACTCAATCTCATCCTTCTTCTGCTTAGCGCGCTCCTTCATCTTCTGAGACTGTACTTCCTTAGCCATCTTCTTGTTGTCCCTAGCTTTCCTCCTCTCTTCAGCCTCCTCCATCTGTTTCTTCTCGTACAGAAGCTTAGACTTCACCTTCTCCATGTGCGTATCCGACTTCACCATCTCCGCGTAGTAATCAGCCGGCCTGAGGAAAGGCAGTCCCATCTCCTGGAGCTTCTCGAAAGCCTGCCTCGTCCCTTCGAGGGCTTGAGTGTAGAAAGCCATCTCCCTAGCGAGGTCGTCGTTTACATCAACGGCTTGTCCTTGCTCGATCTCCACGGTGAGCTTGTGAGTCCAGTCAACATCTTCCGGCCAGCTAATGTCTTGAAGTTTGTCAAGGAGACCGTCTCTGTTGTAGACAGCAGTCTTTGTCGGCTCAGCTAGCTTCTCAGTGATCTCGTTTTCTGAATCCGAATCTGACAAAGGTTCTGCTTCGGAGTCAGATGCCACGTCTTCATCAATCATGTTCATCTCATCATCTTCCACAAAATCATGTTCAAATGACATCTGCTCCATATTTATAAGAAACAACAATCAGGTTCAGAATTAAGACAGGAACATACATATTAATACAAAACTAAACAACAATAATAATCAATCAAAGCCAAGCTAATCCAAATATTCAGAATCTTAATCAATAAAAGGTCGGTCTTTGAACTAGGGTTTTGACATTCAGAGTCTTAACCAGCTAGTAGAAGCTGAAAACTCAATAAAGGACCAATCTTTGAACTAAGGTTTGTATCTAACAGAAGCAACAACTCCATAACTGGTTCTGTGACCTTGAATATCACAATCTAAGGACGAAAGATATAGCTTTATTAACCTAGGTAACGTTATTACAGTCTATTACTAAGACGATAATGCTCTTAGATTGAGATAAACCTTTCAAGGAGAAGAAGAAAGCTTACGGTTTACAGCGAGACGAAGAAGATTGAAGAACTTTGCTTTAGAGGGGTTTTAGAGAAGGTGGATGACGGCGCGAGCTGAAGAAGAAAGAACAAGTTACAAAGGGTTCGGCTAGATATATATTTTATTAAATTAATTGAAATACGGGATTTCGGTCCACATTGCGACCGGTTTATCGGTTTACTTTATTTCAATTTCAATTTTGGATTTTTGGTTACCTCACACAAGTGACGTTTTAACCGACACGTGTACTCTATCCCTCTTTCGTCTTCTTCCCTTGATTAAAAGCCCTATAATCCTGAAGGTCCTCGTGGCGCCGTCGTACGTTTCTCAGATAATCTCACTGTTCGTCTGGGACCATGCGGAGTGACGTTGCTATGAATCCACGAGCATCAGTCGACTCTAGCTCCTCTGATGTCGAAGCTGAGATCAGCGACGGCGATGGGATTTTGCCGATCGATAGATCTCCGAGAGTGGTCTCCGAAGACGAAGGTAATGTGATTCAATGGGGTCTCTTGCTTCTTTCCTTTTCCACCGTTCTTGACCCAAAAAGTTTCAATCTTTTGCATCAGTTTCGCTGCTGATAAGAGCAGAGACGTATCAAGGCTACATGAAGGAGCTTCCTCTTCCGACAATCCGCGGTTCTTTGATTCCGTTCACGAGCTGGGTTGGGTTGAGCATGTCGATCAAGGAGCTTTATGGTCAGCCATTGCATTACCTTACCAACGTTCTCTTACAGCGTTGGGATCAAGCAAGACTCGGTAGTGACTCTGAAGACCAGAGCTTGGATTTGATCATTCATCCATCTAAAGCTGAAGCTACCATCTGGCTCGTTGAGGAGATTCATCGACTCACTTCTTCTCATCTTCAGATTGCTCAGCTTTGGGGAGCTGATCCTATGTATCACATGTTGATTGATCCTATCATTCCCAAGTTACCACAAACATGAACAAGTTCCTGAATTTTTATATCTATTTATCTTTGTTAGCTTTAAGACAATGTAATGTGAATGCTTTTCTTTCATCTCTGTAATCACCAGAAGTCATTACAAGAACACTTGCCTTGACTTATGAAATGAAACCTGTTATTGTCTCTTAAAACGATTTCTCTGTTATACACTTTGGATGCTAACTTTGCGAATGAATGACAATCAGAGCATACTCTCAGGTTCTTTACTATTCTTATTGTCGTGCCTTTGTTTGAGCTGATGAGACCAAAGGCCATTGCAAGTTTCTCGCTGTGTCTGCTAAGCATGAATCTCTTCTCTTGCTCATCTACATCCATCAGAACACTGCTGAGATCAGGTACATGACCGAGCTCACGGCTAACTTCATCGAGCATTGCTTCTATCTTCGGCATCTCAGGGTGTGACTCATCCCCTGATGTGAACTCATGAGTCTTGCCTCGAATCTCTATCAAACTAGTTCCTGGTGGTTTGCGTAACCCTTTCTCCTTCATACTCAGCCTCACTTTCGCCACATCGTTCCATCTTCCAGCTGATGCGTAAACATTAGAGAGAAGCACATAACTCCCTGTTCTCTCTGGAGCCAAGGATTGTATCTTCCCAGCTGCATAAGCCGCCATCTCCACATTGCCCTGAACACGACAAGCGGCTAAAAGAGAGTTCCAAATCACATCGTTAGGCTCCAACGCCATGGACTTTATGAGCTGCAGAGCTTCCTCTAACAATCCTGCTCGACCAAGGAGATCAACCATGCATCCGTAGTGCACTTCTTCAGGAGATACTCCGTGAACTTTCTCCATCGACTCGAAGATCTCCTTACCTTGGTGGACCAATCCACCATGGCTACAAGCTGTCAACGCTCCAACGAACACTACTCCATCTGGTTTCAAACCTTGTTCAATCATCTCATCGAAAAGCTCTATGGCCCGCTCAGCGTTTCCTGACATAGCCATTGCTCTTATAGCCGCTGTCCAAGCAGAGACATCTCTTTTAGCCAAACCATCGAATATCGACATTGCGGTTTCAGGATCCCCACACCTGGAGAACATATCTACTAAAGTGGTACCAAGTCTGACATCAAGCTGAATCTTGTTCTTCTCAATGTAGTAATATATCCATTTCGCAAGATCAAGAGCTCCCAAGTGCCCACAAGCAGATGCAATGCTCATCATTGTCACTCCATCCGCATCAACACCCTCTTGGCTTTGCATAGACCGGAAAACATTAATTGCTTCCTCGAACATGCCTTCTTGAACCAAACCGCCAATGATCGTGTTCCAGGAAACAATGTTCTTCTCAGGCATGGTGTTGAATGTTTCCCAGGCTGCATCCACATCACCATTCTCAATAAAACCAGCGACCATTGAGTTCCACGTGACCACTGTCTTGTTCAACATCCGATCAAACATCTTTAACGCAGTATCTTGCTTCCCACACTTCATGTACATATCAATCAGAGCATTACATATGTTGTCCCAACTTTCAAACCCATTCCTCATCACATACCCGTGACAACTCTTCCCCCAAAGAACGTTCTTCAGCTGTGAACAAGATGAAATCGCACTCAACATCGAAATCCTATCAGGTCTAACACCAGAGTCCATCATCAGACTCAACACACCTAGAGCCTCCTTAGTTAACCCTTGGCGTGCAAAATTCGACGCCATGGCGTTGCACAAATCAAGATTCCTCGCACCGTACTGGTCAAAAAGCTCCTTTGCTGAGTCATTATCATTGCATTTCATATACATATCGACCAGAGCACTAACCATAAGATCATTCACTTCAACGCCAGAGCTTCTTACAAAAGCATGAACCTTCTCACATGTTTCAAGATCCTCAAGCCTAGCACAAGCGGAGATCACACACACCATCGTAACCGAGTTAGGCCTCACATCTTCACTTCTCATCATCTCGAAAAACAAATCAACAGCTTCTTTAGCGAAACCACGCCTCGCGTAACCGCAAATTATACTCGTCCAAGAAACAACATTCCTCTGAGGCATTTCGTCGAACACCTTCCGCGCACTAACAAGCTCCCCACACTCTGAGTAGAAATGAATCAACGAGTTTTGCACGAACAGATCCTTAGCGTAATCCATCTTAACAACCAGCGCGTGTATCTGAACCCCGTCGCGAATCGTTCTGCGTTTTGCACACGCGCTCAATCCAAAGGGAAACGTGTATTTGTCAGGAGAGACTCCGTCTATCATCATCCGGAGAAAGAGCAGTAACGCTTCTTCGCATAGCCCAGAAGACGCGTACCCACGGATCAAAGAGTTGTACATGAAACGAGACCCGTGCGAGATATCGAACAGCTTTCTCGCAAAGGTCAGGCTTTCGCGTGTGCCCAGTTCGCAGCTTCGTGCTACGAGCTTGGTTATGGCGGAGACGTCGTTGTCGAGGCCTTGCTTGGCGAGGGAGTGGTGAAAGAGTTTGAGTTCGTCGATGGTTTTGCAGTTCATTAACGAGGTGATTGGTGATGAGGCGTTATTCGTGGTGGGTTTGTTCCGGTGGGTTTGGTTTGGAAGGAAGGGTCTTGATGTTGAAGTGGCGAACACCATGGGAGAGAGATGAAGAACGCTACCCAGCGTCGCCATTGTTGGCTCTAGATGATTCAGTTTGGGTCATAAAAATTCAAAATTTTCGTCACTTTATAACCAAAGCTCCTCGGACACTAAGCAACATAAGAAAATAGATTAATTGCCATTCATCAGACACGTAAGCAAAATAAAAATGCAAGCTACAAAAAAAAGACTTGACTTATAAATTTTATTAATTTATAGTTATATAATGAAATTTATCAAATTTTCAAAATGTTTCTTTAATTTGAATAATAAGTTTTCTGTAAATATATATTTTATTTATTTTAAGTTACCTTTTATTTTACATATTACAAATTTTATGTTTAAATTTTTTAAAAAAGTTTATTTTTTCTAATACGAGACTGTTCATAGTTTAAACTTTTATTTTCCATAGGTAATAATAGTCTTGTTCCAGTGTCATTCCAATTAGAAATCTCTAACACGCCCGTGCGGGTTTATTCTTCATAATTTTTTTAACTTTGAACAATGCCATAAACTTAATTCTTTATGTTTTTGTTACAGATTCATATGTTATTAGTGTTACAATAAAATATTCATATGTTATTAAGTTTTGACATTGGTGTGTCTTGTTCAATGTGCTTAGCTTCTATTTATAAACTACAAATTGTGTTTTTCTTTTATTGTACTTTTATTCATTTTATTTGGTAAAATAAACGTTAACGTATAAAATATTAGAGTTTTATGTATACTTGTAGGTTTTATTTAACTATACTAAAATGTTTTTATGTAATGTTGAATATAAGGTTCAAATTTGATATTGAGATTTTAGAAAAAATAAATAAGTTATTTAGATAGAAATCTAAATAAAATAATGAAAATAAGTAAGTTACCAAAAAGCATTCCAAATAAGTACCCGATCTTGATTTACACAGAGACATAAATAACATTCATTTTATTTGAAAGTTATTTATAAATAACAAATTATTATTTTTATTATTTCCGTGTGGAGAATGATCGTGATTTTGGGTTCATCCGGTTAAAATACATGTAATTTTGAGGTTAAAAGAAGTTAATTTATTTTAGTTGGGTAGATTATATTTTTATTTGAGAAAAACTTAACTTTTATTTTTAATAACTAAGTTACTGTTATATTTTTATAATTAAATAATTTATAGCTGAATCAGAATATTTTTAAAATCAATTTGTATATGATAAGTTCTATGTCTTTTATCTGAACTAGGTGACTCATCCGCACTCTGTACGGACATAAAAATATAGTTTGATATGACTGAGTTCAATTTTGATAGTGGATTCAATGACCTCAATTTATTACAAGTGCACTGAAGTTGACACTAACATATACTGTGCATCTTCGATGTGAGAGAAAGTAGAACAATTAAGAGTTTCAGTGCTGAGACAGGATTTGCGTAAATCTTCTAGATGCATTATGGTAGAGATAAAAAAAGAGTTGCATAGCTTCTCTTCCGGAAATACCATGTGCATGCATAAAAATATTCAAAACATGAAAAAGTTATTAGTGTTCAGTTTTAGAAGTTACATATTGTGTATTATGACTAACTGAAATTGTGTTGTATAAATGATGTAATTGTATATTTAATGTAAAATATTATATTTATGTTTTTATAGTTTTTTTTTTAAAAAAACAGTGACATATTAAAAGAAAATATGATAAAAATTAAAATATAATCCATAAGTAATATAAAATAAAAAAATACAATTCTCGAAAAATCCCATTGAAACCTGCAAAAATTTATTTAATTTTGATTCTCAAAAAAATCCTATTGAAACCTGCAAAAAGTTATTTAATTTTGTTAGCAATTGTACGATATCAAATAATTTAATATATTTTCAAAATTTACTGAAATAAAAACAATACAAAATTTACATACCGGTATTGAACTAGTCTGAAAATTGGTTTGTAGTCAACCACAACCAGTCTTTCGTCTGTGTTATTTATCTGTTAATAGACTAAACAAACAAATATAAGAATTTATAAATTTATTTTTTTTATCGAATAAAAATAGACTAAAATTGCGGTTGTGTAAATTTCATAAAAAAATATAAAGTTACATCAGTTTAAGATTTTGGGAGTATCTTTATATATAGTCGTTCTTCCATGTGTAAGAATTATTAGGAACATATATTTCATAATAAACGATGTTTAGGAAATATTTTTCGCAATAAATAATGAAATAGATTAAAGAAAGTATTAACATTAAATTGTCATAAACTGGTTTCCATTTAATATATAAGAACTTGCGCAAGTAATAACTATATTAAAATAAGATAAGTCATTAAAAACGAATCAACAATTTACAAACATTAGGGTAAATTGCATTTAAAATGTAATAAATGTGATAGTAACTTGCGCAAGAAATCTTTTTTTCAAAATAAGGTAACTTCACTTAAAAAATGCATAAGTTACTAATCAATTTGCCCAAGTAATACAAAACAAGGTAATATGAATTACTTGCGCAGGTAACAAAAAATCCCTATGTAATTTAATTACATGTCGTGTTCTTCATTTTTAAATCGAAGATATGTACTATGACTTAATATGATTAATCCAGTGTTTTTAAACCGGACCAAACCGGCAGACGATCCAGGTTCAACCGCGAATCAGACACAAATCCGGGTTGGATTAATGCCAAACCAAAATAAAACTGAACCGGTTAAAATTCACATTAAACCGTTAAAAATTCGAGAACCGGTGATCCAACAAACCGATCAAACACTGGTTCTTAAATAAACCAAAATTTTATTCAAAATAGAAACTTTAAAGTTTAAACTAATGTGTCTATAATTTTTTTAAGGTGATAAAGATTTAGACTGATAAAGATCTGGAAAATAAAGTTGAAATGTGATTTTTTCCTTTTAATTTTGATTTGAACTATTAAACTTTTTTATTATTTTTATTAAATTTTCAGTTTGTTACTTTTTAAAAATTTTCTAAGCATTATGGTAATTGAAATATTTTATTTGATATGATATATCTTTATAAGAATACACAAATTCAAAATAGTATTAAATTTATTTTAATCCAATCAAATCTGGTTCAAACCCTATAGGAACCGGTCAAACCACAACAACCCATGATCCAAAATAATTTCGGTTCGCTAGGCTGGCTCACAAATTAATAGAATTAAAATAGACAAATTTTAACATTAAATATTAGAGAAATTAATAGTTTTAATGAGGTTCCACTTTCTTTGTTATAATTCATCAATAAGCAAATGATCCTAAATTTAACATTTCATGTATCTTTACACGGTTTTAGGTTTTTCATAAAAGACACATGTTTTTGAGTGTTGAACAGTTACTATTGATTTTTTTTTTAAAAATAGAAAAATTGAGATATTTTTTGTATTGTAAGATCGCATTATGACCACCACTGTTATATTATAAAACCAATACGTTAGAGAGTCAATAGTAGAATATGTACAATATACTAAAGTTTTTAAATCAAAAGGATAAGATATGAGATCATTCAAGAGTTCCGATAATCTAATATTAATTTGTAAATAATAGATTGGTATGAATTTAATTAATTACCCGGTTATTTATTCTTGAAGACCAAGAGAAGGTTCAAGAGTATTATATCCGATTGGTTCAATATTCCCTACTCCGATGATCTAACATTAATTTGTAAATAATATATTCTTCTCCGGCTCTGCAAGATCAGTATCACCAAATTTAGTGACGTTGATTATAACAAAAAAAAATTGAAGATGTATAGTATCCCGAAACAAAAACCAAATTATATAGATGATAGGACAAACTTGATCAGAAGCATCATGAATGGATGGAGGAGGCTTTGTGGTTCGTAACAAATATTTATAGAGAGACAATATGGAGAGCAATAGAACAAAATAATTGTAGAAGAAAAGTCTCGAATAAATTACCAGTAATGATGTTTGTCTATGAGCTACTTATTGATTATCATTTATTGGATCATAAACCTGCACAAGATAAAAAAAAAAACAGAATTTAAATGAGAACGATCAAAAACATAAGAAAACTTAAACAATAGCTGCGTGAGACTAAAGACGTGGTTTGGTATTTATATAAAAATTAGTTTATGTTTCTAAATGACAGCTTTCACGATAAAATTTAACTAAATGATCTAATTTTCACAATACGCTAAGTAACATAATTTTCTATAGTTAAGATTAGTAGATTAGTAACATAATATTTTCTAGATTGATATTACAATATATTAAAGAAAGTAAGAACTTGCGCAACTAATGTATTTTTAAAATAAGGTAAGTCATTTAAAACGAATTATTAAATTTGATAGATTTAAAAATTAATTCAAATAGATAAAAAATTGTGCAATTTATGTATAATCAAAATAAGGTAAGTCATTTAAAGGAATTAACAAATTTAATAAATTTAATAATCAAATAAATGAGATACGTTTACATGCGCAAGAAATATATATTCTCAATAAGGAAACTTTATATCGTCTCTTCTTTCAAAAATAAATGTTATTTCTATTAATTTTGTTTTAGAAATTACATATTAATTATGTTAAGAAATTAATTCCCTATTATTTATTTTAGCGGGAGTTTTATATTGTAATAAGGTAATATTTTAGCAACAGTTGTATTTAAATAATTTTAAATTTAATGTGGATTTTTGGTGGGTAAATATTTAATAAAAAATCTAATTTATTAAACCTTAAATTCTTAAATAGCCTTTATGTAGTATTTTTTAAATTTTTTACATATTTAGAAAAAATATATTTTCTGTTTGTGATATGCGATAATGTATTTAAATATTTTTAAAATGAATGTGGAATTTTGGTGGCTAATTTATTAATAAAAGTATATTATTTAGTAATCCTTAAATTCTGAAATAGCCTTTATGTAGAATTTAGTTAATTTTTTTAACATATTTTATTATAAAATATATTTTTGGTTTTCAACCTGCGATAATATATTTTCATAAATTTAAATTGTATGTGATTTTTTG
>OVBX01006384.1:0-11911 GCA_900406325.1 Erucastrum elatum
AATGTAATGTATTTTATCTAATATGAAAATTAATGATGATTAAAATATAATGTGACCAACTATAATAGATAGTTTATTTTATAAAAAATCACACATGAATGAGAAGTCATGACTTCTCTTTTAATATAATAGATTTTACTAAATAAACAGTCTTTTATCAGTTTATAAAACCAGTTATGCATGAACATCTATAATATTAAAGCATAATACTTCTTATAAATTTGACAATGATTTTTCCAATTAATTATAAATATTGTATGTACCTTTTTGCTAGCAGTATTTGCAAGCAATGAAAAGTAATTATTTTGTAATTATATTAAAGAGTATTTAATAATTCAGTTTTTAGTTTTTTTTAAAAGATTTAATTCTTAAATATTTACGTTATATCTTTCCAAAAAATCTTGCACATTATTAATTAATTGAAAGCATTTATTAAATGAAATTTCAAAATAAAATCAAGTTGAAATAATAAATGATTAAATCAACAAAATCATAATACGAGTCAGAATTATCTCAACTTCTTAAAAAATAGTTTCATTTAAAATAAAAAACTAAATCAGATAAGTTAAATTTAACAAAATTATTGAAAATATTTTGAAACACACAAAATATTTTTTTTCCATACAGAGAGTGTTGAAGATATAAAATATTTTATTTAAATTAAAAAGAATCAGTGTAAAATAAGTTTAACTCCAGGTTCAATAAATAAAATCATATAACGGATTAAAATTATCTAAAGTTTTCAAAATTTTAGCATATTTAAAATAACAAAAAATAAGTCATAAAAAAGTTAAAAATATATAATTTATCAAAAATCATAATTTTTATTACGTAAAATAATTTTTCCAACAAAAAATATACCCGCTTTTTTTAAAAGTGGGTCAAAATCTAGTATAGTATTACTAGTATATACTATATATAAAGTTTTATTAGTATTGATTATGGAATTATTTGTTTCCTTTTAAATTTTTTTGTAAAGAGCTGGTTTTTTGGTACGTTCGTAACGATAAGCTATTTTTAAAAGTTTCGTTTATTTGTGTCGGGTTTCTTAATTTCAAAAAACAAAGATTCAGAATATTTCCACATCAATGCAGGACACCATCGCAAATCCAATAATAAGTCTTTGCAGTCCAGTATATTCATCGTAAATAAGTTTTGACACTTCTTCAAAATCGTACCAAAAATAGAACTATTATTTCCTGAATTTAATTCACATTTAAAAATACTATGGTTGTCAAAATGAAGGATTTTGAAGACAAACTGAAAAAGATAGAATCTATTATATTAAAAGAGCATCATGAACTATTGATAAAGTTATGTTCAGTTATGCATTTCATTTATGTAAAAAAATATATCACATTACATTATTATTAAACACAAATATTATTATAAAAATTTAAATATAAAAATAATTAAAATAATTTTTTTTTTAAAAAGTATATCCACCATTTGAAAAGCAGATCATAATTTAATAATTTATAAAACATCTTGCTAGCTCGGAAAATATATTATACTAGATTATAATCTGCGTCCTGCGCGGAGTGAGTTTTTTTTAAATATGTTGTATTTAAATATTACAATTAGTATGTACTTTGTTATCAATAATTTTTTTTACATTTGATTTCGAGTGGAAATTTAGATATCATTTGGCTCGATTCGGTTTGATTCGATTCAGTTATGTTCTGAATTTTTTTGAGTTTAATCCGGTTTAGATCTGCGGCTTCAGTTTGAGTTTAGACTCAGATAACACATTTAATTTAAAGAAAATAAAATAAATTCATATATACTTTAAAATTCTAAAAATATAAAACAAAATTATTTATTACATATAAATATGAATAATGTAACAAATATATATATATATATATATATATATATATATATATATATTAGATCATTTATTTCATATTCATATGATTTGTGATCAATTGTATCTTGCCTGAACGAAAAATATAAATAAACTACTAATCACATTTTTTTAATGTGGAATTTTTACCATTTTTTAATTTATAGACTTTTTAAAAAATTCAAAATATAACATATACGAAAAAATCTATTTTTTTCAATATATACTTAAGTTATTTTTTAATAATATAAAATTCAACAAAAAAGGTAGAGGATACATTTTTTTTTTACTCCCACTTTTTTTAATTGTAGGTAGGTTTAATAAAAATAGTTTGTTTCACAATATAAGTAGTTTACATATTTCTATGTAATTTTTCATTTATTGGATATTAAATGACCAATGAAATAATGCTAGGTTTTTAATAATTGGTTGAATTGATTGATTAAATAATTTTGTTTTACAAAATAATAACTCCTAAATATTTGTGTTTTTAACCAAAACTACTTACAATTAAAAACAAAAGGAGTATCAAATATGTATGATTTGTAATCATTAACTGTCATATATACGTTAGTTATATTAGGTAACTAGGTGTTCTCCTGCGCCATGCGCATATATTAAAATCTAAAAATATAATTTTTTTAAATTTAAAATATAAAGCTGTAATATATTTTTCTAGTTTGATTTATTAAAGTTTACTTTAACTTTAAATTTTATTTTATTTAAATTTTAATAAAAATAATAAAGTTTAATAAAGTTATTTTACTCATATTATACTTTATTCAGTTAATTTTTTTTAAATATGTGTATTGCAAATATATAAGTTAGCTCTAACAAATACACATTAAATATATATAACATATATAAGTTGATAAATATATAATTATAACTATACTTTTGAATAATATAAAATATGATTCATAAGTTGATGTAAAAAATTTATATTCGTAATTGTTATTTATATATACAATATATTATTTTAATAGATATAGAAAATTTATTATGTTATGTATTACCATATTTTGAAAATCTTACCAAACTAAATATATATAGAGGATAAAATATTTTTGATATAAAATTTATTAACTATATTACTATATTATGGTAATTTGCCTAAAATATAAATTCGTATATAGAAAATAGTCATCACCATATTTAAGAAATCTTACCAAAAATAGAAATATTGATATAGTAAGTTTTACATATCACAATTAAATTAACGTCATGTCATATTTCTTTTAAGACATGTCATCATTTTTTTATTGAAAGTGAATGTAGTGGTGACACATGTACAAATCAATTCGCAAATAATGTATATGGGATTTCGTAGCTTTTATTTAAGGAAATAACTTACGTAGCTTTTATTTAAGAAAAAAGTTTAAGATTACTAATCAATATGATAATTAGTTTTATAAAAAAATACTATATATTTATATGAATCAATTTATTTTCTTAAGTATTTTTAAAAATCATTCTAACACGTAGATACAAAACATGTTGTAATGTTCCAGGATTAATATATAGGGGATTCAAATTAAATGTCACTAACAATTTTATTTAGCACTTTTGGGGACATAAGTTAGAAGAACGATGGCTAGGCATGGAGGCAAGTTTGGTGAAAGTTTAATTAGTTGAAGTAGTTAATCTAGAAAACAATGAATTAGTTTGATGACGCTGATGTATCCACATTCCCAATTATTTGCTTTCATCATTGTCAAGGTTTAAGTATTCTTTTGTATTGGATATTTTATGTAATATGCCGTAATATATAAACAATATTCTAAAAATTTCTAGACGGTGGTTAGGCGTCTAATAAAAAAATATCGTAAAAGCAAGCGTTTTTGCCGATTTTTTTAACGCTAGACTGATATATCATATATGCAATGTGCAGTAACCACTTTCTAATTCTTTTGTTTAAGGCATTCTAATATGTGATATATATATATATTATTGACTGGCGAATAAAGAAAAGATAATTGACTTTATAGTTTTAAAAATCATTAAAATATAGTTACCGAAATTTTCTGAACTAGGACCTGTAGGATATTGGTTGTCATCCCTCACCGGACTTCGATCTCCCCTTTGTGTGGTGTGAAAAATGGGTTTTCAAAGTGAACACCAATAGACTGAATACGAAAATGCCAGGTAAGAAAAACTATATGAAATAGATTAATTTTGAAGTATTGTGCTGAAAAGGGATTTGTTATGGTTGCTACTTGCTATTAAGACAACCCAACCTTTCTTTTGTTATTATATAATATACTTCTAGATATTACACTATATTGATCTTGATCATCACCATCATATGGTTACTGCTTCAACTTCTTGTTTTGAAGTATGTTATTATCAAAATAAATCTAATGGGATTGGCCAACCGGTAAAAATGTGAATAGCACAAAGAATCCGCGTCGAACACATCAGAAAAATAAATTTCAGAACTAATTAAGCAGTATGAGTGTAGTATGCATGTTGTTATCAATGGGCATGTGTACGGTGTACCGGCCTACTTATATATACTAATGTTTCCAATGTTTGGCATTCAGCTTGCCGAATTTAAATTACGTAACAAATCCCTCTATTTCTATAATTTGCTAGTCTTGAAAAGAGACTTATTCGCCAAAAAGAAAAAGAAACGAGACTTATTTATGTAAATGTGATGCGAAAACACTATATGACAAGAACTATTACCCGCAAACAAATGGAAAGACTCGTAGGACCAATCACAAGACATATAATATCAAAAGACATCAAATATGATAGATAAGTATCATGTAAAGAAAAAGAAAAAAACGACAAATAATCGAGACTTAAACCGAAAACAGTTTTTAGTTCGACAGCAAAAGCCACATGACTTCAGTTCCGCAGTACTATCCCGGGGACTAGTTAAGCCCATTTGGCGATAATCGACATGCCACCACATCCTAAAAGAGCCGCAATGAAACACTTGATTTGCATTTTGACGCTACCTTGAAGCTTTGGTCCCATGAACTCCGCCGCTAGAAGGTCTACAAGCGCCATGTAGATGAGCAATCCCGCGGAGCATGCATTGAGCAATCCGACAGTGATCAATGCACTGGGGCTATTGTCTCTGTAAATTGTCGAAAGAGCGATCCCTAACGCAATTCCGAACGGCGTTGTTATCGCAAAAAAGAATGCCATAAGAAATTTCTTCAAGTTCGTATACTCGGCCTGAAAACATCTCAAATTTTAAAATGTTATTAATTACAATTCTAACATCTTGACAGAAGATAATATTAGTTATAATTTTATATACCTGGAGAATGCAACCACCAAGACCCATGCCTTCGAACATTTGATGGAAGCAAAGAGCTGCGATGAGACCTTTAATGGCGCAAGTGTCACTTGTTGCTCCTA
Source organism: Erucastrum elatum (assembly GCA_900406325.1). NCBI lineage: Eukaryota > Viridiplantae > Streptophyta > Magnoliopsida > Brassicales > Brassicaceae > Erucastrum > Erucastrum elatum. The sequence continues at coordinate 5,222 of OVBX01006384.1, forward strand.
GAGATAGTCCAATGACCACAGAGTGAACTATGATTCCGAGTTCCAATACCTATATATTCATAAGATTTATTCTCGGTTGTAAATTATTTAAAACAATACAGTATCAATATTTGGTTTCGAATACGTGTACTAACCATAGCAATCACTCGATATCGCAAGAGTTGTGCTTTCCCTGAATCTTCATCTTTTGTTGGTAAGGTAACACCGTTTCCAGGGCCGTGATCATGCCCATGTGGTACGATCCCAACTGCGTTCTTGCTAGTATAGATGCTTGTAGCCATGGAATCAATGACTAAAGTGATTAGACCGGACAACATAGCGAGAAACCCGGAGAATGGAAATTTATGCCACGGGTTCTCTTTAAGACATGGTGATGACAACATCTCGAAAGAATCAGGCAAAACATGCATAAAACCAGTTCCAAGGATAATCCCTGAGGCGAAACACTTAACAATAGTGAAAATGTTCCCATCAGGTTGAAGGAAGGGCACGTTCCGGCTAAAGAGAGGAGCTCCAACACCAATCATGCTTGCTATTAGGATGGCTACAATTGCTATGACTTTGAGAGGCAATGCTTTAGCTTTGTTGACGCACGGGTTAGTTGACTCGCTTCCGCAGTCTTCCGGGGCCGTTGAAGTAGCCGGAGAGATAGCGAAAGAGACGAAAATGAGTACGAGGAAGATTGTTTTCATTAGAAGTGTCGATGTTGAAGCCATCTTTGTGTTTCGTTTTGGAGGTTTGTGTTCTGTACTGTTTATGTGCTTTGAAATGGACTAATGGGTTGAGTCATGTTATATAGTAGTGTGTGCCCGTTGTTTCGTGCCATTTATTGCCACTGATCATGACGAGTATTATTTGGAAAACAAATGAGTCAATATTGCAAAAGGAAGTAAAGAAACTTAAAAGAAAATATAGATACTGTGATGCAATGCCTTTTTCAATCAATTTTGCGAGTATGTATCCTTTGGATAACGTATTAGTTGAAGCCTATACCGTATTCTTCAAGATTTATATAATCAACCGGAAATTTATTTATGTTTATCAGATCAAGTTATATAAATAATAAAACTGTAGACATGTATAAAGGATCTAGGATTAACGTGATGTTTTCCCACTACCAACTATATATCACCGTCGAACTATGTCCTTGTATTAATCTCCATAAATTAAAAATTACAAACTTATTTTTTTCCAAAATAAAAGTCAGAAATTTATTTATCCCTAAACTGATAGTTCAAATTTTAGTATCCATAAACCAAGATTTTCTACGGTTTACCTGTATACCAAACAAGTTGAACCAATTAAACAAAATAAAATTCAATTTTGACTTAAACCAATTTAAGTAAAACTCAACACATTTATTTCATCTTCCTCACCCTTTTTTTGTAGGATTGAAAGGAGACGTAGAAGCAAAGTCATGAAAAATCTGTAGGAGGAGGAAATGCTTCTCCTTCCCACCCTACGACTACTCTCATTTCTCCTTCTTCTCCGCCCCTTCTCATGATATCACACCCTTAAAAATGCTTCACCCATGTTTCTAACAAATATGATCGTACCAAACGTAGGAGAATCTCCCTCCAAAACTCAATCTTTATCACGTTTTATCTTTACTCAACTTACCCGAAAACCCAAAGCACTTAATTTTATATCTCTACTAGTTTTAACTTTTATAACTGTTTACTAAACAAAGAAGATAAAGATGGTTAACAATCATGTGGTGGAGATCACTCACGAAGAGACTAACTATGATACTTATGAGGAGATCAATCAAGAATAGACTAACTATGATACTTATGAGCTTTGATTTATTTGTATCCGTCTCCTATGTTCGCTCCTCTATCCAGAAAAAAGGTCGGGTCAAAAAGATAAAATCAATGGGTTGGATTTAATTAAATAATTTATTTGGTTAACTGGTTAATTTATTTGGTAAACAAGAAATCGAATAAATTTATAGTTTATGGATAATTAAAATTTTGAACTGTCCAATAAATTTGTAACTTTTATTTCAAGAGAAATATAACTTGTAGTTTTTAAATTTTGTAAATTTAATATGTGGTCGTAGTTTAATAGAGATTTGATGCTATTGTTTACAGTGATCTGATCATGTAACCATATTCGGAATTACTCGATTTCATTGAAGGAATAAAAATAAGGTATTATTTACAGCAAATACTTCTGAATCAAAATAAACAATTCAGAAAACTGAAACATATTAAGGTGTAATTTAAATGGTTTAAGTTTTTAATTAATATGAAACTTGAAATAAATGAAAATATTAAGAGATAATTCAACTTTTAGGTAAATTTGATATTATTTTTTTAAAAAATTACTTTCAAAAGATAATTGTCTTCATAAATACTTTAAGGTTGTAATGAAAAACACTAAAAGTTAATCCTATTCAACCAGTGGTGGAACTAGACATAGATTTTACCGGAGGCAATATAAGATTTGACTCAAATTTATAAGGGTTAATATTAATTTTTTTACCATGTAAATGATATAACTACTGATTAATCAATGAAAAGACAAAAAAAATCAATATTTCATATGGGACAACCGCCCCCCTTGCTTACTATCTCCCTCCGCCATTGTATTCAATCAACTATAACTGTTTACAGGGGCATACCCATTTATAAAGGTGTGGGGTCACTTGAACCCACAGAAATATGCTAAACTTTTATTTTGTATAAGAAATTGTCAAAGAATATGTAGTCCAGTTGGTAAAATACTATCTTTGAACCCACAAAACTTGGGTTTGATACCTAGCAGTAGCCAATTATTATTTTTTGACCCCACAAATATTTAATCCTGGGTTCGCCTCTGACTGTTTAAGAATTATTTATAAAAATTATAAGCTCAATTTTTACCCTTAAATACTAAATTTTACATTATACACACTAAATTAAATCCAATGGTAAATGTTTGGTTGGATCTGTTTTCGAAAATGTTTCAATTAATTTCTGGAAGATCAATATATTCTCATAGCACATGGATAATATCACATCCACTGACCAAAGCGGGGAAGCCTAAACTAAAATGCAACTTTCACGCCGTTTGTCGAGAGTTCAAAGTCAACCCCATGCGTATAGTTTTTTCTTTGAGCGGCACCCATGCGTTTATTTCTGTTGGTCAATTCTCGCAGAAACATCTACTTTATTCGTGTATTTAAGCAAATCAATGACGTAGGTTCACATACATATATATACTTTATTAAATTACGATGAGCACGAAATCACACGTGACGAGCTCGTGCTTAGTCATGGTTGCAATCTAGTCATCCAGACACGTAGACATGATATACATGCCCAGGTATGAAGGTAGATTTTCTTAGCTTGATTTTGTCTTGTTGCTAAAATAGTAGCTTGAATGTCATTATCACAATCATTCCAAAAATTAACGAAACTGCTTACTCAAAACATGGATCATTTGTAACTATGACATGGTTTAAAATTAGTTGAAAATGAAATTATAAAAAAATTAAATACAAAGTCTTCTTTCACAGACTCCTTTTCGTTTTCACTTGAGGAAAAAAAAAATCTTGTAAAACCCTTTTCAACAAAAAAGTTTAAGTACAAGATAACAACTATAAATAATATTATCATCATCAAATATAAGTCAATAAATTATAAAATGATATAACTGCAGATATGATATTTTCACATCAGTTTAAAATACAAAATAGTGTTTTACATATATTATTCTATATTAACATTTCTATTTTTATTATTACAAAATATGAGAACATATTATTAACAACATAAATTACTTAATTAGAACTTTAGGAAATCATACAAATACATACATAATTATGAAAGCATAAGAAATAGCTTTAAGTAAACTAATGATATAAAAATAGTGGAAACATGAATTATTCCGAGAAGATGATTCTCTTTGAGAAGTCTTTATTAATAGAATTTTTCTTCTGAGAGCACTGATTCCATTTGTTGTATTACATTGGTATATTCCAATATATATATATATATATATATATATATATATATTGGTATAGAATATATTGATACAAGTTTCAACCATTAGAAATAAAGATTAAAATATTACTTTTCAACTATTGATTGTATGGACATACCATACACAATCAGACTAAACCTTCTATGCATTGCCCTCTCTTCTTTGATGTAGTCCATGATTTCAACAATATATTTTGATGCCAAATATATTGTATAAATACTGTAAAGTTCATCTGGTGGTATCAAGCTCCTTCATTTTGTATTTAGATCATGACGAATGAATGGTGGTTTCTTGGAAGGACGTTATTTTCATTATACATCAAATTCTAAAATTAACGCAGTCTTGTCATCGACCATGGCTTCATAATACATGTCGGAATATTGAACCGTCAAATTGGAAAAAGTGAAATTGAATTCCAATCCATCGCAAAGAAGTACCTTCTCTACAAGAGAGAAGAACATATAGAATCATCAAAAGAAAACACACCTTGATCAAAGTTAGTGCTTTGAATGATTGAAAGATGAAAATCTCATTTTCCATCGCAAATAACCATCTACCCACGGCTATTTTATTTTGTTTTTATATGAAAACACATCTAACTAAACTACGATTAGTAATAAAAGTAATCTTGAAATAAAATTTAGTTCTTTAAAAATGACTCAAAACTTGTAGGCAAATACAAACTTGAGTTTTTTGAAATTTTCCTTTGTCTTATTTACATAAAAGTTATAGTTCTTCACATAATTTTTTTTTTGAAAATGATTGTTTTACTCAATCATCTTCAGAATCATCTTTTATTTACAATATTATTATTATCATCAATAGCAACCCAACCATGAACAATAAATTTCAAGCTCTAAATGCACTCTACTCTTCATATCTCAATTTTTACCCACACAAATTAACCAGTTCTCATTCAATTTTACTCTCATTTCATCCCAAAACAAAACTTTTGGATTTCAAAACTTGTAAGCTTATTGGAGTCACTCTCATTTAATGCATAGATATTTTTTCATCCCCTTATTATTATTTTAGGAGCACTCATAGAAAGTAACTTTCACTTCATGTGTGATTTACATGAGTGTCATTTTCTATGTGGCACCCTCACAATGACTCTCAACCCTTTTATAACAAAATCCTTTAGTTACTAGAAATATTACACCATGTGCCATTGGGCATTAACAATAGAAATACATCATATATATACTTCAATCGAGTTTCCTATAGTCATCTTTAGAATATTTTCGTCAACATACGTCTCATGGCGTTTACATGACGTTTATAACATTAATATATTTCATATGGTCTACTTATATTAAGTGACAAAGACATTCTGAATATGTTCTTCTTCTATTGAGAAACGCAATATACATCCCAATGTTTTATGAAGTACATTGTAGATATTTTTAATAGTCAGATTTTGTCTCCATCTTACATGTTAATGTATATTTTGTATATTTATATACATTCGTTTATGTATATTTTGACGTGTATAAAATATGTAATTGTAAGTTCATGTATATTTTGTATATTTAGATTGGTTCGTTTATGTATATTTTGACGTGTATAAAATATGTCATTGTAAATTAAGTAAAGACTCATGCATTTTTATTCAATTTAATCATATTACATGTCTTATTGGTTTGGGATGGCGACAAATTCTGGCAAGATATTTTGGTCAGTTTCGGTTTCATATTTTAAGATAGGTGATAACTTTGAATCAATTTCTCACTTATGATTGCACTATTAACGCATAATTATATATGATTAACATTAAATCATAATACCTTATAATGTGACAGGATAATTCTAGGAGATAATTTATATGATTGGACATGATTTATGTTACATTTATTATGATCATAATTTATTGGTATCAATTAACACACAAATTTGATCATATTACGTGTATAATACTTTCAATCAATACAAATTTTTGTAAAAAAACGAATGATATAGTCACTATGTATTAATCATATTTTCTAATTGATATAGGTTACATTGCATTGTTTCCATATTTCAAATTGTACACGTTAAAAATGGCATCGTAGTGATTTCATCATTAAAGTTTAGATTTTTTAATATGGAAACAAAATAATTAGAATATGAGCACATACCATGTATAAATAGGTCCTACCTATTTTCTTTTTCAAGTCACATCAATATCATCGTCTATTAGCAAACAAAAAAAAATATACGTCATTGCATTGTCTAATCCAGTAGCCGACTTGAAGCCATTCAAGAACATGTGGAGGGTCATTGTGGATATTGTTCGCCTGTGGAAACAATACTCTGCTGCCGGTGGAGAAACCATAGAAATAGTGCTTATTGATATGAATGTAAGTCTATTATATCCTATGTGAGATTTAGAAATGATACTATATTTGCTTTGACGTTGCATACTTTTTCCTAGGGACTTTTAAATATATTCATGCAGGGAGACAAAATTCATGCAAGTGTGAAGAAATAGTTGGTCAACCAGTTCGACCATTTTTTGGTTCAAGGGAGATCAATGACTTTCAAAGTATATTGAACATAATTACATGGTTCAAGGGAGATCAATGACTAACATAATGTTTTAGTCATTTTAATTGGTTATAATAGAAGTCATGGTTAATGGCTAATATATTTCTGTCACTACATGATCGATGGTTCATATTTTATGTCAATATTGTATGAAATATAATGATATTTTATGTGATGTAATATCAAAACCGAATG
>OVBX01006385.1:0-11911 GCA_900406325.1 Erucastrum elatum
AAATAACCACCCGCACGATTGTGCGGGTCGAAATCTAGTTCATCTTTAAATTCTATTATAGATGCAAATATAACGGTGAATTGGAGTTAACAGTCATTTTTGTTTTCATGCTTATGGCAAATTTATATTTATCCAATATATTATTATCCTTTTATATATTTTGTAATACCTTTTTACTATTAATCAATTGTTTTACCAGATTATTTTCAAGTAGAAAATAAAGACGTTTATTACTCCCTCTGTTTCATTATAAGTGTCACTCTAAACTCATGCACACAGATTAAAAAATCACTTAATTTTGCATATTTTTTAAATAAAAACACTATTATCCATAAATTTTAACCAATAAAAAAATAAAATAGAGAATAAAGTTAATAAATTCTATATTAAAATGCGAAAACGACACTTATTTTGTAACGAAAAAAATTTTCTATAACGATACTTAATATGAAACGGAGGGAGTAGTATCTTGCTCCACTCTTCCGAATACAAGTACCTCTCGTACAATGAATACAAGTACCTCTCGTACAAAACAACACATTAGTTAACACTATTTGGTGTGTTTCAAAAGGAAGTTAACACTATTTGGTATTGCAATAATTCCTCCAAATAAATTATATACGTCTCTTCTTCTTATCTTAATATTTCTTTGTTTCAAATACATGTTGTTTTTTTCTCAAAAAAATATATGTTTTTTTGTTTTGTTTACAACTCCTGTTTTTTTTTTGTCTACAACTCCAGGGACCGTGGGTAGGACTATTCATTTTGGACATTTATTACATGCAAGTTAGTGGCACTGAATACTGATGAGTGACGACTGACTAAATAGCTAAAGGTGTTATAACTACCTCACGAACAGAGATCCTATGATGGAGATTACTCACTCAGCAATGTCAACATTGCATTTCCAAAAAATGTGCTTATTTATCCTACCCAACAGTTTTCTTTGTTCTCACTCATATACCTAACAGAAAAGGAAGACAAAAGAGAGAAATCAATATTTTCATTAACTTTAAGGTTTCACTTCATATATATGAGTCTTAGCTAACATGGTATATGATGTCTTTCTAGCTTTAAAAGTATTCTTTAATAATATCATCTTTTAATAAATAAAACAGCATGAAAATGAAAAATATGGGTGATGAACAGTTTACCAAGTTTCATATTTTACGTTATGAAAACGATAATCCTACTTATTAACATCAAGAAAATTCACCAAGCTTTGACGTACGTAACTATATTGATAATTTAGTCTGCTATATTACGACCATATGCTAAATGTACAAGTAGGAAAAATAAACTATCTGTTTATTATAACTATTTTCTGATATTCGATTCTTTTCATTATATATTATTAAACTGACATAAACATGCTAATCAAATATATCTTATATATTTTTTCGAATTTACCACAGTGTCTCGCGACCGAGATCAACCGACTATTTTGTAGGTCCTAAAAATGCAATGTTAAATTATCTGGTGACCAACGAGAATCCATTTTATATACTTTACATTTCACAAGTGATGCATGAACCCAAATGTTTCAACTGAAGTGATGTTTTGTATTTTGAATGTAAAACTAAAATTTCTTATACCATTATAATTTTGAAGTGTTTTTTAATTAGGTGAACTGTTTTAAGTTATACAGTAANTAGGTGAACTGTTTTAAGTTATACAGTAAATAATATTTTGTGATTTCAATCTGTATGTGGCTTTTTGACTCGTTATTTGCTGTGGAGTAGAGATAGTATATAATTAGTTAACTCTTATCACCCTCCAAATTCTCGTAGCTTACAAATTTTTCTTAGCCTCCAAAGTGCGCGTCTTTACTCGTGTTTTACTTAACTTTTATACCTAACATTTTAAGGGCATACCAATTTGTTCTTACATGTTATACCAACCTGCACGTGCTTCTTAAGCTATTAAAAGTAAAAAGAAAAAGAGAGCAAAAACAAAATATCCAGTAACAAACAGTTGTCTCCGTTTCACCAAAAAAAACAGTTGTCTCCGCTCTAAGGGCAACATTATTGGTGGTCTTTACTATTAAATCCTTAATATATATATATGTGTATGTATATGTTATATATGCGTATGTATTTACAGAATAAGGATTTTACGGAAACCCAAACCGAAAGTTCCTTAATTAAGAAATTTTCGGTTTCGGTTTCCGCAAAATTCTTAACTCACAATTACATACGCATATATACATATACATATATGTGTGTTAAGGACTTAAGAATAAGGACAACCAATAATGTTGCCCTAATACTTTACGCCTAGGACGTGTTTCGAGCAAAAAGACAAATAAATAATCCTATGGGATATCCTCATCACTATAGAAAGAAAAAATACATGATCAAAATCAAGATCCAATCTGACAATAAAACTTCTCTATAAATACCAATAGCGTTAAAATATCAATCTCATAGGTTTCCACGACGCCATCACTAACAAACTCCTCAGAGGAGAAGAGAGAGAGAGAGAAAAAAGATAGTCAAAGATGTTTTACTATGTGGTTATTCTCCCGTTAGCTCTATTTCTCTTGGCTTACAAATTCATATTCACCTCCAGAACGCAGCGTTTCAACCTCCCCCCTTCTCCTCCTTACTCACTCCCCATCCTCGGCCACCACCGCCTCCTCAAACCGCCAGTCCACCGTCTCTTCCAACGCCTCTCGAAAACCCACGGCCCAATATTCTCCTTGAGATTCGGCTCCCGCCGTACCGTCGTGATCTCCTCCTCCTCCCTAGCAACAGAATGCTTCACGGGCCAAAACGACGTCCTTCTATCGAACCGGCCTTGTTTCCTAACCGCGAAATACGTCGCATACAACTACACAACCGTCGGAACCGCTCCTTACGGCGACCACTGGCGCAACCTCCGCCGCATATGCTCCCTCGAAATCCTCTCCTCGAACCGCCTCACCAACTTCCTCCACATCCGCAAAGACGAGATCCGCCGCATGCTCACGCGCCTCTCACGTGAGGCGGTCAACGAGGAAATCGAGCTGGAGCCGCTCTTGTCCGACCTGACTTTCAACAACATCGTGAGGATGGTCACGGGGAAGAGATATTACGGAGACGAGGTCCATAACGAGGAAGAGGCGAATCTTTTCAAGAAACTCGTCGCCGACGTTAACGATTGTAGCGGCGCTCGGCATCCCGGCGATTACTTGCCGTTCCTCAAGATGTTCGGAGGGAGCTTCGAGAAGAGAGTGAAAGCTGTTGGAGAAGCCATGGATGGGATCTTGCAGCGTTTGCTTGATGAGTGTAGAAGAGACAAAGACGGTAACACTATGGTTAACCATTTGCTCTCGCTGCAAGAACAAGAGCCTGAGTATTACACTGACGTTACTATCAAAGGCCTTATGCTGGTAAGTAGTAACAAATATTAAAGCATCCACATCCCTAAGTACTAGTATTTTAATTTAATTCAAATATCTGAGCTAGTTTTAATGCTTTTAGAAAACCAAAACCACTTAAACACATAAAACAAAAAGCTGTTGGTATCTAGCAGTATTTCAAATGGTATTTTAACCTTCTTTTCTTCTTTTTTTTTTGAACGAACCTTCTTTCTTCTAACTTTTCATATAATTTTAGTTTTAATGTTAAGAAGTCCGTTGGGAAGTGCAATACACTCGGTACAAGAGCTAGAATATTATTTTTTTCTTTTGTCTAGTTGTACTTGGTTGTTTAAGTCGTTATGTCTCACATGTTCTTTCACGACCACGTCAACTTGTTTCTATTTACATGTCGATTTATAGCAAAACAAATATTTATATAGAACATATTGTTAATTGTGCACTAAATAGGGCATGATGATCGCCGGAACAGATACCTCTGCAGTGACGCTAGAATGGGCGATGGCATGTTTATTAAATCATCCAGAGTCAATGGTAAAAGCAAAACAAGAGATCGACGAAAAAATCGGACAAGACCGTTTAATCGACGAACCAGACCTAGCAAATTTGCCTTACCTTCAAAACATAGTGTCAGAAACATTTCGACTATACCCTGCAGCACCACTTTTGGTGCCGAGATCACCGACAGAGGATATCAAAGTCGGAGGATACGACATTCCACGTGGCACGATGGTGATGGTGAACGCGTGGGCTATACACAGAGATCCAAATCTTTGGAACAACCCGGAGAAGTTTAAACCAGAGAGGTTTAGCGATGGAGGAGAAGACGTTCATAAGTTGATGCCGTTTGGAAATGGACGGAGATCGTGTCCCGGAGCAGGACTAGGGCAGAGGATCGTGACGTTGGCGTTGGGATCGTTGATTCAATGTTTTGACTGGGAAAAAGTCAACGGAGAAAAAATCGATACGACTGAGACTCCAGGGATGGCCATGCGTAAGAAGGAACCTTTGCGTGCCTTGTGTCGTCCTCGGCCCATTATGGATAAACTTCAGGCCCATTTAGAAGGTGCATGAAGGCTTGGAATGATCTATGTTTTGCTTATATCTCATGGTTTTGATGTTGGATAAAGGATCTCTGATGTTATTTTTAAATTACTTAATAAAATTTGCTGGTTTAAGGTGCTGTGCACAACAAAAAAGTATTGGATGCTTCCTTTATTAGGAGTTTTGATGCTAAAAGCTCTTGGTGTGTTCTTATTCTGTTTTTGTTCCTTGGTGTTGGGATGCTCCTTTACTGAGCTAGAAATTTATGTCTTTAAAAGCTTTACTTATGATACATCTTCAGATTTGAGTCTCTTTTTTCTTTCAAAAATACGATCCTAAATATTAAAAAAAATGGTACACAGTCGTGGATCCCAGTGAGAATGCATTGTTGGGGCTCTCTCTAAGCCGGACCAATTCATGCCATCTTCATATTAGGCTTAGTTAGTCAATCTCTACGCCTGGCTGAGCCCATATAAAAACTAGGATAAGATATATAACCTACTGTTGCTTGTGAATTTCTGTTCAAAGAAAATTAAAAAAAAAAGAGAGAAAGAAATTCATATGGAACCTCCTTTGAAACAACCCTGACTATTAAGTGTAACAGAAGAAAGATTTTAAATTCTAAACCTCAATGAATATTTGATCTAGTGGGTATTTTGGAATGTTTTTCAACGAAATGTACTTTGACATCCAAACTCGTCCAATCATTTTCTCAATTATTCTCGGACATGTTCTCTTTCGGTTTCTTATCTCAGAATCAAACAAGAGATTTTGAAGATGCTTTAGTGTTAGTAACTCTAGCTAAAACCTACCAAAATGGTATCAAAGGAAGCAAGAGTCCATAAATTCATTTTTGCAAAAAAAAAAAGAGTCCATAAATTCACTCGTCACACATCATGCCTTCTTAAAGATAACAATAGATTCTTTTGATGAAAAGTGATTTGTAGAAAAAAAATATGCTAGCACATTGCTGAAGTCTTAGAATTTGCTATATGGTTTGAAAAAGAAGGATAATATGAAGTTGCAGAAACGACTACAAAATTGTTGGAGAAACCATCTAGCAAACTCTTTGAAACAAAAGGAAACCTTAGACCTACCATTTTATGGACCTGTTTTAAGACCCAATTAGTAAAATTAGGGTGTTGGATCAACTTGTCATGTCAAAGGCAGTCAAATATGATTCTCGACATCAACTTAACCAAGATTTGATTTCACAAATCCAAGCCCTCTCGAGGTGGTAATAAACCGGTTCGTACGGTTAAAATATTTCAATAATATTGATTAGGGTCGACTCCCATATTTGGTCTCATCGGAACGAGATTCCCCTTCATATTCCATTCCCACAAAGATCGAATAAAGTATATGATGTTTTGAGCTCTAGAGTTTTTATTTTGGGCTGCTTGGGTTATAGGTTTGTTCTTGGGCTATTTGAAATGAAGTAGGTTTTAAAACATATCCTATTGTCTTTCTGATTTTCTCCTTTCAGATTTATTATGCTTTGTAAAAATCATTTTTAACCAAATGTGGATAGTTGATGATTTGTAAATTTACAAAACGTAAATGGTAAGCAACTCTACATTCGAGAAAAAAATGATCCTAATTTAGATTTACAGGATAACCTTTGAAATGAATTTTTTTTTTGGAAACGGAAATTAGTATATAAATACCCATTATTTAGGCGTTCGATATTTTCAACAGTTTTTATTTAGTTAACTAGATTTTGACATGCGCTTTCAAAACGTGAGATTATTTTGATTTACAAAATTATTATCAAAAGCATGTAGTATATTTATGTATTTTAAGTTCAGTTTTATAATATTTTAAATTTTCATACCACTATTTATTTTTAGTACCAACATTTGAATTTGTGTACACTATTTAGTTTTAGGTTGTAACTATTCTTTGATAAGAGATATAAAAATTCTTTAGTAATAGTATTATGTTTATAAATACTCCTATTCGGTAACCTAACATGGATACAATTGTGTCGGTGGTTATTTTGAAAAATATTCACGGATGTTGATAAATAAGTTAAACAATAAGATTCGATTCAGACTTCGTGGAGCCGGTGCTGCTGTAGTAGATTATTAATTTCTACTCATAGTAGTGTACATTATTAATTTTTTTAAACAAAAGATAATGAATTTTTAAGAGTATAGATTTTGTAAGAATTTATTGTATTAAATTATTTAATATCTAATTTTAGACTATTTTATCCACAGTACATATTTTAATATATGATGAAACTAAAAAACAATAGAAATTGTGAACCTATTATTTATGTTTAAATTTTAATTAATAAACAAAAAATGTTGTAGGTTACATAATATGGGCTTTCAATATCTAGGGATACAGAAAAAGATACATTTATAAACATTGGCTTCCATGAGCATATGGTGACCTGTTTGAAGTTAGCACAGCCCAACACTAGATAATTAATTGGTGTCCACATAAGACCGTTGACGTTAAAAATCAATACAGAAAAGGAAAGTAAAACAAATTCTCTCTCGAAGTTCTTTGAGATGTGCGACGATTCATCTAGAGATGCTCGGTGACCTCATTTCTTACATCCAATGTAGCAAGCACCCGGTTCAAGAAAAAAAAAATCTGTCTTCAAGACTTTCGAATCGCAGGTACTGAATCTGTATAGATATACCTTTTTTTTTTGTGAAAATCTGTATAGATATACCTTTTGTATTATTATTTGCTGAGACGAGAATTGCTAAAATAAATAACACAGTCTTGTTTATCAGTTTAATAACCCCTTCCTATGAGAAAAGAAACAACTCTTACCAAAAAAAAGTACCAACAGTTACAACACCTCGACTGCGGCAAGCATCTATCATGATCCGCACGTTTCCCATGCAAGATTTATTATCGTCTACTATCTCTGACCACACACGGTTAACTTTTTCTTTTCAGACCTAAAATCAATCTATTAAAGTAGGTCCTAGCAGTAATTAGTTCAATTAGAAAAAACTCTGATCATTATGTCAAAAGTCCAACTTCGATTGACCGCTGGAATAAAACTAATATTATATACTGTGATTTCGGGTATGGAGGGTTACGGTTTCGGCCTGAATATTCAAAAAAGTAGGCAAACTATAATTCATTTGCCCACACTTGCATTGCTATGGAAATATTATTGAGTTCGGTAATTTTTTTAACAAAGCGCATATGAACTTTAAAGAACACAGATACAAGTTACAACATTGTTTTGAACATAAAAGAAACAACACAGGTTTTAGAGTACACTGGTTAACAAATTAGTGATCTTTGGTCTGGCCTTCATGAACCATCTCTTCAGCATCATCAAACCTCTGATCATTGATCTGAAGCTCGCGCATAGGCTGAGCAATACTTTCATCTCCATTAGAGTGACCAATAACACTCGTCGGTAATTAAGAAGATATACTATTATGAGTATATTATTAAGGAGATTTGTTAGACCCAAAAGGTTTAATGAGGAGTTCTTAACTTTAAAAAAATGAAAAGAGACAGAACAAAGTAGAATTTTAGTCATTTTTTTTTAAAACAGATGTCTGATATTGTTTTATTGGTTTTTTTAATAAGTTGTTTTATTGGTTTCATGAAACCTAACAATTAATAAGATAATTATAAATTTATAATAGTAATGTTTTTTTTATTTAAGAAACTTGAAGGAATTCAAACCGCTGAAGCTGCTCTTTGTATTCTTTCAAAAAAATTAGAATAACATAATACTTAGTGGGTCAGCTGACCCACGCTATCTTGTGTGACCCACGCTATCCTGANGTGTCTGCGCTCCTGACAAAGCTTCGATATTGGGAACACGTGATTTACGTGTTATGAGGTATGAGATAGCATNCCCACGCTATCCTGACAAAGCTTCGATATTGGGAACACGTGATTTACGTGTTATGAGGTATGAGATAGCATAATTTACAAATAACATAAAAATCTAAAGTCTACGTCGCTAAATGTTTGGTTAGTTGGACGAGAGTTAAGATTATCCTGTGATTTTCTATAAACAAAAATAGATGATCCTGAAAGCATCATCAATGATGAAATACCCATTAAAATTTCCTCATACGTATAATATAATATTTTTAATTTCATTTCGGCAAATAATTAAATTTAAGTTTGAAAAAGGTGGACCAGTTATAAAATGACAAGTTTTGTTATTGTATCTCAAAAAAATTAGTAGGTTTCATTAAAAAAACTGTTTTTTGGTTTTCCCTCCTCGTTTTTTTATATATCCCCTATTTATTATTTGTGAAATGATTTTGCCACAAGTATTCTCTACAATCAGTTTCACATAAAAATGATGACATCACCACTAAAATTGATAACATGGCTTTCGAAAAAATATGACATGAACTATTTTATTTATTGTTGATTATATTTTTGGTAATCTTTTTTAAATATGGTAATAACTTATACATTACATTTAACATTGATATTTATTTTTGGTAAACTTTTTAAAATATGGTAATATCTTATTCATCATCTATAAAATAATAATATTCATATATAAAATTACAAATTTCGAAAATGTTATTTTATTTTCTATAATTATAAAATTTGATTACTAAAACTTTCGAAATTGCTACATTTAAAAAAAAAAGATTTCTAATCGTAAAATCACTAGTTTCTTATATATTTACAAATTTTATGAATATTGTTTATTTCAAATTTTTGATAATTATACAATTTTATATCATTTTTTTAGTTTTATACAAATTGATGTAAGATTATACAAATTTGATTTAATATAATTAACCAATATAAATAAATAGAAAATACTATCTAAGTTTATAATTTAAATATATACATATATATTCTTCAATATTATTAAAAAACAAAATCATTTTATCTTGATTCAATATTTAACTAAATCAAATCTATATCTAAATATTGGTAAAACAATCTATAATATTTAGTAAATTTTATTTTTAAATATTAAATTTTGAAAAATTGTTTACTACACATGGTGCAGAAAAACACATAGTTAATACGTAAACTTGGCAAAAAATTCATTGTAGGTACTCCTAAAATTACCTGTAATTTATATCGAATAAAATAGAAACTGGTCAGAAATAATTGAGTAAGTGGTAGTGTTTAGTGATAAAATACCCGAGACACCGTAAATCTATCTATTTTAAATTAATTTCTTATTAGAAACAAAATTGTTGCTATTTAGGTAGTCTAAACTTTCGCTATGTCACATACAAGTTATTTTGTGTACTAATCCACTAGAAATTATAAACAATGTAGCTATTTTCTAGTATTAGTCAAAAAATATTTTGAGTCAAAAATCAAAGATTTCGCTATTTATAAGTATCTCAATAGAGGGGGATCCTAGCTCCATGATTCTAATCCTGGTAAAGTTCCTCGTTTTCATAAAAGGTTTAAAATATTTTATTTCTTTACTAATTTGGTACTAAGTTCTAGTAGAGGTTGAGACATCTTACAGTATTCTTACTCTTCCGTGAAGGGCTGAGACATCTTTAACTTTTATGGGATTATTTAAATCTATGCGCTATTCAGGCTGAGACTCAACATAGTTGACTCCTTCTGGCTTGTATTCTACACGAATTATTAAAACAAATAATAACAAAAATGAAGTATCCTAGATTTACAAAAAGGTTCAGGTTAATTATTAGCAAGAAATTCAATCTATGGATAGTTTTTTTTCTAAGTATATAAATGGACCATAAGCAGAAGTCAATATCCATATATCTGTCTATCAACAATGTGGTTTAATTTTATATATAAGATGGAGCGAACTTAAAACTTATTGACATTCCAGACTCATTTCTTACCACTCAACCAGAACAGTTCGGACTATTTATGAGTTTTATATCCAATAATTCATATAGTGTATATGAGAATACGCATGTAAACAGACTCCACTGTCATTTGTTTATTCAGCCGCACCGAACAACTTTTTTTGTTTGCAGGCTAATTATTCTTTTTATAAAAAACCATTACAATAGCTTGGCCGAGGATTTTCGAGGTCAAGCTTCGTTTATCTAGTATTTACCACGTTTTAGTCAGAACTTTTATCGTTCTTAATTCATACCAACGACGCATTATATATTTTTATTAATTATAGTTAAACGCGTGTACCATGCTTATTAATCATGATATTTCAAATGATTAAAATATAATGTTATATCATGTTGTTATGATAATTATAATATTTACGCCAGTACGGATTTTACTGAAAGGCACAGCAGAAAATGAAAACTTCAAACGTATAGGTATAACAATGTTTAAAAACCCAAAAAAAAAATCATAAAATGTTGTTAATGCAAAAAAAAAAATCCATGAAATGTTGTTTTCGGAGCCGACCCGAGAAAAGCATTTTAATATTTTAAGTATTAGAACTTAGACTGGTAATCAATTTTTATAGTATTAATAATGAATATAAGTAAAAAATGAATTCAAATAAATGGAACAATAAATTGTGAAATTAAAAAAATAAATCATTAAGTTTCACTTTATCTATTAGTAAAAAAAGGTTTCATTTTATCTAATTCGTTAAAGTTGTAAGTGACACCTGTTAAAAAGAGAATAGCCGCTAAACATATGTTGTAATTGGTAAAAATAAATAAAAAATGGAATAAATGAAAAAAGTGAAAATGAGTGAAAAAACCAAATGGTACAAAGAATAAAGTGTTATGAATTATATGTTTGTGGATGTCCAGCAACCATTAGTTTGTAGTAGACTTTTGTTTACTAGACTTTGGCTCATTAGTGGCCCACTATGTATTAAGCCTATTAGGGTTATGACTTTGTAACTCTTTATATAAGGAGCACCTCTATTGTTAATGAGACACACGAGATTTTCTTCCTTTCACAACACGTTATCAGCACGATAGCCTCTAAAACCCTAGCAGCCAAAAACCGGCGACCACAAAACCCTAGTTTCACCCGCAACTTAAAACGGCTGTATCTCTCAAACCGTAGATACTTAGAGGACGAGTAACCTATCAAACTCAAGATCTCGACGAGACGAATCAAGCGCCGCAAACCTCACCTCGATCCGATTTCAGACGCGCCGTCACCCTCCTTTTCAATACACGACGCCAATTGTCCTAAAACTCTAATTCTGGCCGCCGACTTCTACCCGCCTTATCTTCCTAACCGTAACGACCTAGACGGCGAGCCACCTATCAATCTGTAGCTCTTGACGAGTAGAATCCAGCGCCGTAAACCTCACTACGATCAGATCTCAGACGCGCCGCCACGTCCTGTTTCATTAAGCGCCGTCAATTGTTTGAAGAACCCTAATTTGAACGCAACTTCAAATCGGTCGTTCTATCAATTCCGGTGGATCCAGACGACGTATAATATATCAAATTGAAGCTCTTGACGAGTAGAATCCATCGCCGCCAACCTCCTGTCATTCCAATCTCAGACGCGCCTTCACGCTCAGCCACAGTGCGCGCCGACAGTTACTCCAAAAACCCTAATCCGCAGCCGATAGCAATACAGTAACCAGGGGACTTCCAATTCGAT
>OVBX01006387.1:0-10166 GCA_900406325.1 Erucastrum elatum
GCCAAAACCCTAATAATTACATGAAAAACAAATATCATGATATTTTTCAAAATATATATCCATGCAGATGCGGAGATCAAAGTCTATAATCATTTATTTTAATAACAAGCCAAATAAATATGTCGATTGGAGATAGAATAAAATAAAACCAGAGAAATACATAGTTTACCGAAGACATTATATGTGTCGAATTTATTATTAATAAATTTTTAATAAGATAAATAAATTCAATAATTACAAAAAAAATAATAGATTTCATAAAATGAAAAATATTACCCGCGCTTTCGAAACGCGGGTCAAAATCTAGTATATATTAAAGGAGAAGCATTTTGACAATAATTATTTTAACTTTCATGTAATTAAAAAAAGTTCCGTTTGACACATGTCACTCAATTAGCATACTAATTGAAGAATTGAGTGATCTAATTTAATTTATTTATTTTCTTTCTTTAAATAAAACCTATGGAATTACCATAAATGACTAATATATATGACAATTAATGATTTTAATAATAAGATGTGATAAAAAATTATATCTCCTCCATCATATTTTTTATTTTATATTATAAAAATAAACTAAACAAGCAAATTAGCTACAAATTTAAAATTTAGATTTTTTCTTATATGTTCGATTTTGAATTTAAAAAAAACTAAAATAAATGACTAAAATTTTTAAAATTATTATGTTAAATATAAAAATTAAAGGTTTAACATTTTTATTATAAAAAAATATACATGATTTTAAAATCATATGAGTAAAAAATATCATTTAATAAAAAAATAAATGTCATAAAAAAGAATAAAACAAATATATATATATATATATACAATATAAGATTACATAAATATTTTACTATTAAAAGTTTCAATGAATTTTCAAGAAATTTATTAATTATAAACTTATTAGTTTTTTCACAATGAAAATTTTGTTATCAATGATTTTAATATTTTTATGAAACGATATGAATGATCATAGAATCCTATGTACATATATAAAATATAATATTCTTAGAAAAATAGGTTGGTACATCTTAACTTATATTACACTTTTTATTAAACTAACTATCAAATTGATAAATAATGTACAAAAAACAATCTCGCACTTTCCTTAAATAAAAGCTTCGAATTACCTAATATGATTAACATATATATGAAAGTTAATTATCATGAATAATAAATATTTGATCACAATTTTTGTATCTTGGTTCATTTTATTTATTTTATATTATTAAAAGATATTAAAAAATCACATTAAATATATAATAAAAACATTTATTTTTTTCTTATATGTTATATTTTGAATTTTTCAAAACATTTATAAATTATTTAAATTTTACGATCCCACTTTAAAATTTTTGTGATCAATAGCTTAATTTTTTTTTGTTATATTAAGATACAAATGATCATAAAATTGTATTAATATGAATTTGTATTTAATAAATATTCAAATTTGATGGACAACAATTAGTTGAAATTCTTTACAACTTTTCTAAGCTCAAATCGATCAGGCTCATCATATACTCAGAATAGATTCGGTCCACAATTACAATTATAAATTTTCAGCTGAACATATCTCATATATATTAAATCACATGAACTATAATTAACAATTTACTGCAACTGAGATTTCTAATTTTTTAGTCATTTATTTGCTTTATTTTAACCGTAACTAAATTGAAATAAAGATTATTAATTTGATGATAACAATTAGTTGAAACTCTTTACAATTATTTTATCATTAAAAAATATGTGTTCAATCGAAGACGTAATAATTTGATGAACACTAAATATGGAAGAATAGAAAAACTTTTCTTTCATGTTTCTTTTTGTTTTTTTTTTACTTTTTTAAAAAATTTATAGCTTTGATATTAATTCTGGATTTGATTATTTTATTAGATGATAAAAACTTTTTAAATTCTTTTATTTAAATATATAATATTCTTTTATTAAATGATTTTTTGACGACATGACTCCAAAATTCGTATAATGTATACTATGATCTCAAAGTAAATAATTATGTTTTTGATATAAAACCGAATAAACTGAAAACCAACGATATATAAATTCAATCGAACCGAAGTAAATATTGATTTAGAATATTAGTTATATTTTATAAATTGAAATACTGAAAAAACCGAACCGAACCAAAACCAATCCGATATTCGGATTGAACACTCCTAACCTATATAAAACCAAACTATTGTTTCATTCTACCAAAAGATAATAAAAATTAAAACTTTATTCCGCGTAAGGCGCAGATCTTATCCTAGTTTATATTATTTTTAAACAAAAAAATATGCTTTTTGTTCATATGTCAACATTTTGATTGATATATACGAAATATGTACGTAGATGAAATGAAAATAGATGGGTAATCAAATAATACAATTCCTCCCATTTTGTCAAGTCTTTCTTTTTTTGCAACAACACCCTCACATTTTTTGTAATCTCTTTAACTCATGATAAGAGTAGGTTCAAAACTTTTCTTCGTTTTCAGTATTATAAGACTCTTTGCCTTTGTATTCCTACATGGTTAGCCAGAAGAACTTCTGACTAGGGGTAAGGAATTAAGAATTAATAAACAATAATACTGTTAATATATACTCCTATTCTACCGGTTGATTAAACCATAAGAAAACATTAATATAACATCCAGCTAGTTGAAATAGAAATGAGTTAAAAAAAGAAATAAAAAACGAGGAAATGTGGGATAAATGAAATTACGTATCATCTAAATGCATATGAATACATATCGAATGTTAATAACTAGAAAAATAATGACCGGGTGATTGTGGTTGAGTGGTAAAGAGACGTGGCTGGGACACCAACATATTTCAAGTTCGATCTATCTGATGCGCGAAACTAAGTCACAATTATCTTGGTCACCTAAAACGGATATGAGTCTATGCTTTAAGGTCCATTTGAATACCCGGAAAGAGGGTCTATCCGTAGGCCGCACATCCCCTTGAGGATTAGTCTGAGCCTCTCCATAGGCCTGAGATACCTCCAGATTAATCAAAAAAAAATTAGAAAATAATGTGGAGTTTTTTTTGACGAATGTGGAGTTGATTTTACAGATGGTGAACTTGTAAAAATGTAACAAATATCATAAAGTAAAAGTTCTATATATAACAACATATATATATATATATATAACTAATGCTTCTATAAAAATATAACATAAATAAACACAAATATATAAAATATATTAGTTTCTAAACCCTTTAACAAAAAAAAAGAAGATATTCAACCCTATCATAGATTATTTCTTAAAATTGTTTCTTTTTTTGCTCTCTAAATTTAATAAATTACAAAGGCTTTATAACTCCCTCCTAAAATTCATAATATCACATATAATCCTGAGACAAATTGTAGTTTCTTTACAAACTATCTTAAAACACAATCTGCATGAATACAATTATACACTATGACTGGATACGGACTAGATATTCGGAGATTTAAAAATATTTGTGATTTTCTTTGTATGTTATGGATATCAATTTTTTTTATTTGTTTTGTTCCGAAAAATACAGATACCTGGACCAAAAATATGTAAATATTTGCGAATGCTTGTGGATATATCATTTCATTTTAGTTAATACAAAATATCTAGAAAAAAATTAATATAATTTTTTTTATTTAAATATTTATATGACATATAAAATAAAATAAGAGAAGCAGTGAAACTATATGTTTTTATATTTTAAAATTGGTTATATGAAAGACAAACTTTAGAAAAATTATAAATATCATAAATAGTTATTTTATTAGTTTATTGTATTACCTTTATAAGTAATAATGATATAATTTATTAAATCATATGATAAACAGAAATTATATAAATATCTAAATTAACAATAAATAGAAATGTGTTTATATAGCTGTCAGAGCAGAGCAGATGACATTATATGTAACTAGGTTCGTGTCCGCGCTACGCGCAGATTATATATACAAATTAATTAATCTTAAAATTATATTTAAATATAAATAGTATTTTTAAATTATATTTGGATATAAATGTATTTTATAATATAAATATAAAATAACTGAATATATATCATTTAAAAAGAGTTCATGCTCAGAAGAAAAAATGATTGAAGATACATGTATATATAATCCAAACAATTTGAAGAAGACAACTTTTTTTTCAACAAATAGAAAAATCTGGTACACCATAAATAATTAAATGGATAAAATTAGTGATAGGTTTAAAGAAAATATGACGTTTTTTAAAAGAAGTTTAAAAGATAAAAGTTATAAATATTTTATTTATTAATTTATTTCATGACATGTTTAATCTAAATGACTTAATCAGATATTTTTGTGTGAAATCATTTGTTTTTTTGGAATAAAATATTTTTTTAAAACACAAACTAATCAAAACTGAATTTTTTTAATAAATAATTTTTTATCGGCACCGATCAATTCAGTAAAACCAAGCTAATCAAAACTAAACAGAAGTAGAAAAAATAGTTTAGTTTCAGTTAAACAATCCCCAAGGTAGGATTGTCTCTTACTCAGTTTCTATAGTAAAACAAATCAAGATCATATTTTGCTTTAATTTGGGTTGGTTTAACATAGGGAAAGAAGAACTGAGGAAGTCAAAATGCTGAGATAAAAAGAATGGTGAATGGTGTGTTGAAACTGCTAATGTTTTTTCTATCTTTTTCACAAATGGAAATGTCAAAACTCATATGTTTTATCATCATAGTTAACATTCAAAACTAATAAAATTTTCAAAAGTACAATGTTTTTTCTTCATGTTGTTGTACTGTCTCTTGCTGTGAAGCTGACACTAACTCTTCATCTTCGTCTCTACCAAACCCTAACAATATCTGCAAGAGCAGGCCTAAGATCCCCTTTCAATAAATTCTGATACTCCAAAGTATCTTCATTTCAGCATCCATCGACAGTACTCCCTTTCATCCCTCTTTAAAAAGTTCCAGTTTGAAGAATCTGCTTCTCTCTTTCTTATCCTCAGTGTCAACCGTTGTGCCACTTCATCCAGCTTAGATATGACGAATGAAGCAGGCTTTTGTGATTTGAATGTAGATTCTCGCTTGTTATACGCGTTTCCAAAAAGTCCTAGCAAATCAAACCCAGTAGACTTTTATTTGGTATAAATAGAAATCTTCAAAACTAATGAAATTTTAGTGATTCACTCAAATCTATAATATCAGAGTAACAATAGTCTATACAAACACAATGATATATATCTTATATGAACCTTTTTTTTCTCAAAACAAAACCATATTCATATATTGGTAACTAAAAGAACACACAATGCCCATAATTCATTTGATGGTACATGTTTTTATTAACCTTTGGGTTTCTTATTCAATAGACAAATAATCAGCAACAACAAAATCATGAGAACAGAAAACTCTAAACACATTATATTGGATGCGAAGAGCGTTAAACCACTGATCGAGATGTAATCATTCCCCATCTTCCTCGTATAAACTACCACGAGGATCAATAATCGGTCTGGTATCACCAATCACCTTCAGCTTATTTTTTCCCACTCGTGTTATTAGTTTGTTACACACCACTATCTCTTAGCTCAAACATCATCTCGTCTCCAGTAAGTACACTCGTCGCAGCCTCTAACCTCTGACTCTAGCGGAAATATCTCTCCTGTAGCTACAGAGTTACGGAAAAAGATTCTTGAATAGTCGACATCAATACTCGTCCTACCTCAACTTAATCACTAATCAAATTATACAGAAATCTAGCTTTTAGTTTCTATTTGTACATTAAAACCGGAGAAGAAAAAGCAAACATAGTTTAAGACTTAGTTACAACTTTCGTTAGGACGGCAATGACTGCTTTAGATACAGCATATGGTGATGAGTGATGGATGACCCAATAGGAATCTAAGTTTCCAGACCGTGTTTGAGATCAAATCCATTTTGAGGAATTCATCTCGCTGTAACGGCAAGGGTTAAAAATAAGCAAGAACTCTAAGGAAATTTCATAGGATTTAACAGTGATGCATGGTGTAAGCAAAGATTAAGAACCCGTAGAATGTGATTGCAGCTGATCAAGATCAGTCGGAGCAGACTGGGAAGCTGGCTTATGACTTTTTGTTACTACTTGACTTGTGGTGATGAAAGTTTGTTGATTTCTCGATGATTGGTGTTTGGGCGACGACGGTTTCAGAGATTTAATGCTGGACAAATACAATCTTCAGAAATCAGCTCGACAGGTTCTGAAAATAAAAACCTGGTAGATATTGATTTCATTTCTAGTAACCGTAAATCCCCACCCAAATTGCGATTAATCCTAAACCTGAAATCGTATCGATTGGCTAACTCTTCCAAGAAAGAAAATAATTAGATACAATTTGATGGGATAAGATCAAAAATTAATTGAAACCCACCAAAACAAAATTCGAAAATCCAATGAATCTGATGACAAAGCCTTAAACTCCAACTTAATTTGGTTTTAGCCAAATACTGAAAATACACAGAGAACTTCTATAGTATATAAAGAAAAATTAGAGGTGGAGAGATGAGAGATACCTTGATCCAGAATTCGCTAACATTGTGAAGACCTGAAAAGGATAAATTGTATGTTGTATTTCATCTTTTTTTTCTACAAGAAATGTTGTGTTTCATCTTTTTCTCTGAAAAATTGTAGGTGAAGAGCCATTTTTTGTAGTGATTAAAGTAAATAACATGGCTTTATAGATCGTATTGTGAAACATTAACGTTACCGAAGATAATCGAAAGTGGTGAAAACGAACGAATTTCTCTNAGCGATGGAAGTGATAAGTTCACATAAGATTTGGGCTACATATGTGGGTTTGCAAAAAAAAAAAAATTGAAGTTGTCGAAACTGATATTTTTTGTGCTGGGATATTATAAATGAAGAATCTGAGATGACACTTTTATTGGCTCTAAATATTTTGGCTGAGGTGGCATGGCTTATTGAGCTTCAATTTAGCTCATTTTATATAGTAGTGATTGTGAAACATTAACGTTACCGAAGATAAACGAAAGTGGTGAAAACGAACGAATTTC
Organism: Erucastrum elatum; assembly: GCA_900406325.1. NCBI lineage: Eukaryota > Viridiplantae > Streptophyta > Magnoliopsida > Brassicales > Brassicaceae > Erucastrum > Erucastrum elatum. Next base: position 7,026 of record OVBX01006387.1, read on the forward strand.
TCTGAGGGCAATGGAAATATAAAGTCGAACAGTCAGTGATGGAAGTGATAAGTTCGCATAAGATTTGGGCTACATATGTGAGTTTGCAAAAAAAAAAAATTGAAGTTGTCGAAACTGATATTTTTTGTGCTGTGATATTATAAATGAAGAATCTGAGATAGCATTTTTATTGGCTCTAAATATTTTGCCTGAGGTGGCATGGCTTATTGAGCTTCAATTTAGCTTCTTTTATATAGTAGTGATTAAACGGTTATTTCTAGATAAGAAATCACTCTTAGCTATTTTAGTATTTATGTTGTTAGTATTTTAGGGAATAACTAGGAGTATTCTGAATTGTATAAGGTTTTTCAAATTAAAATATACTTAATATTTTTCAAATTAGTATTCTGAATTGTATAAGGTTTTTCAAATTAAAATATACTTAGTATTCTGAATTGTATAAGGTTTTTCAAATTAAAATATACTTAATATCTCATCCCATGTGATTACCCAAATTAAAGTACATATATAAGTACAAATTAAAAAGTTACCTCCATTCTTTTGAACTATTTTAATTAACAACGGTTTGAGGAATGAGATATATGTCTATTTTGTTTAAAATAACTTTATTGTAATTAACTTACATTCACTCTTTCGAACAGTTTTAAGTAACAACAGTTTGGAATGACATATAAGTCCGAGTAATTACCAAAAGAGGGTTTAAGTTCGGTTGAATGGAACTGAAGAAGCTCTTTTGCATGATCTTCTTAAGTTCCAGCAATAATTTAACAAAAAATATTAGAGAAAATAAAATTAATCAAGTCGTAAAAAGAATTTGAAACCAAAGCAATGGTTGCTAGACTGCTAGTTGAGTCAATCTCCTTGCAATAATGCTTCAATACTTACTTTTCAAAAACAAAATCTCTTCAATATTATATCATAAATTGTACTCCTTCTGATTTCGAAATAATGCATATTTCAAATTTTATAAATATTAATAAAATAGATTAATTTTTAATTATAAATGCATAATTTTCATTATTATTTATGTATCATAATTTTAAACCAATAAAATTAAAATGTGTTTTAAGTTTACCGCAATTTTTTAACATTTACACCCAAAAACAAGTTTACCTTTAATTATTAGTAATTGAAAAAAAGCATGCATTAAAAATACAAAAATGGTTTTTAAACAATTTTTTTCTAAAACCGACATCTTTTTGAAATTGATTGAGTGCATACTTACAGAATTTAATGACTTTCAGTTTGAATTGATTTTAGCTATTTTTTTACAAAAAAATAATCAAATTGCCATTTAATAAAGAATCATGAGATAAACACGAGTTAATTAATATTAGCATTTAAAATTAAAGAACTTAGAATTAACCAATTGTATCAAATCAAGCCAGAATTTTCTTTCTTCATTATGTAAAACTAGTTTTTCATCAGTTTATATTTCAATACTTGTATCTTTTTTTTCGACAAAGGGCTTTTTAACTTGTATCACCCAAAGATTATATACAAACTAGTAGAAATTAGAAAATGAGTTAAAAATAGAAATCCTATTCTAGATTCTCATTTGCCGCTTAGAGATCACAAATCAAACCATGTGCACTAATCAAACGCATACACTTTGAAATATTTCTTTTGTAATTCTATAAAATAATTGAGTCGATTAATTAGAGAAACATAAAGTAGGCAAATTTCCCCAAAACTATATACAATGCCGGATATAGATCACCACTTTCGATTGTGTGTAACTTAAGACAAGTTTTGAATGCATCAAACTTTCTTTTATCTAAATTTATATATAAATCTTGAATGTATAATGATATTTTAGAGCATCTCCAACTATAACACCGAACTTGATGTTAAAATTACATGAAATTGTGGTTCGAAAAAGTTATATCAAATTTAGTTTTTGGTGTCATACTTTATTTTTTACCAACCACAACACCAAATTTTATACTCTAAATAATATTATATATTATTTAGTTTTTAACTCTAACACTTTAATTATTTGTAACTGATAAATATTATTTATTACATTTAAATTATATATTTACTTGTTATATTTTAATTTTATGTTCTTATAAAAATATTTAGTAATTTTAAATTCTATATGATTAATACAAAAAATATAAAAGTATGTAGGATATTTTATTTATTATAATCTGATGCAAATGATAATTTCAATGATATTATTTACTGGGAAGTTAAAAAAAATATTTTAAACTTTAGTTTTGTGAAGATAAAATGACAAATAAAAAATAATATGATATATTTATTTTAATTTAAAAATTCAAACTAACTATTAACATTAATATAACTATATTATTAAATGAAACATAATAAAATATATCTATTTTTTAATTTTTGGTGTGATGAATATGTGTATCACACTAAATTTTGTGTGATGATGCAAAATTTGGTGTTTTATTAGAGTTAATATTACATTAAATTTGGGATGATGTAATGAAAATAATAAGATGGTCTTATAAATGTGGTAATTAAAAAAAACAAATGAAAATAAAAAAAGAATAAACATGAATGGGTGGGAGACACATGGATTTCAGCGTTAATTTTCAAACCTCCCTTCATACCCGCGCACTAAACCCATCTCCATAGATGTTGTTGCCCTTTTTTTTTCTGTTATAATTTTATTTATTTTCATTAAATTTATAAAATCAATGAAAATAAAAGTGAGAGAGAGAGAGAGTTCAAAAAGAGGAGTCATGTGAAGGAGAGAGAGAGAGAGTAACGAGATCAATTTTCTTTTGTTTCCAAATAACAGTAAGAGGTTTACTATTCGAAACAAATGGTTTTGGTTCATTCATGAATCCTCAATGATACCAACGAAGAATTATAAAAGGTGATTCTTTTATTTCAGTTTTAGGAAAAAAATCTCAAATTTTGTTATTTTCTTTCTCTCTAAAAAAATACCCTTTTAGTTTTTATTTTTGAAATTCAACCGTTGTGAAATCAAAAACTTACGAATCCAGACGATTCTGTGAGAGGATTTTATAAAAGCAGTAGCGATGAAAATGAGTTCCTTTCCAAAGTGATTTTATTAAATAAGATAATCTCTTTTTGTTTTTCCTGGAAAAAAGTTTGGATTTTTATTTTTCCAGATAAGAAAGAAAAAAAGTTGGAGGGGTCGCC
>OVBX01006389.1:0-11908 GCA_900406325.1 Erucastrum elatum
GTTCTTGAGTTGGTAAAAGCTATGGGTTGTTGTCCAAATGTTGATATTGCTTACCGAATTTCACTAACCACACCTGTGACAGTTGCATCAGCTGAAAGAAGTTTTTCTAAGCTAAAATTGTTGAAAAATTATTTGAGATCATCAATGTCTCAAGAAAGGTTGAACGGTTTAGCAATTTTATGCATTGAAAAAGAAGTTTTGGAGAGTATGAATTTTGAATTAATTATTAATGATTTTTCATCCACTAAAGCTAGAAAGAAACGTTTTATGTGATTGTTCTTTCGTTTTGAAGAATCGATACTTCTGTTTTTAATTGTTTCAGGTCATGAAAAAAGAAAACACGATACTCGCCCAAGATTTGATCACGGTCAAGGCAATGGAATAAAGAATAGTTGAAGAAATGTTTATAAAAGGGTCTATATTTTGTGTTTCGCCCATGGCTATGAAATAGTTTAAGACGGGGCTGGTCCCACTGCATCTTTCAGTCGCTGTCGCGTTGACCAAATAAGTCTAATGCACATTAGCAGCGTCATTCTTTTTTGGTTAGAATCTGAAGCTAAGTTTTGGATATTAATTATATGTATAAATGAAACACTAACTTAATATTAGACTCTTCGGAACATGAAAAATCACATATCAATTGTTTTCTTACTGTTCACCATGCCATATTTGTGCCCATAAAATTGCAGCTCCCACCACTCAAATTGATTGATTGGCCTGGACTGGGTCAGATAATTGTGGACGATGCAATGGTGCGATTATGAACTGCGTCTGCATGATGCCTTTGTCATACCCCTAAATCCACCTGTCACGACCATATTTTCATTTTTCATTCGACGCTATGGTTGAAAGGGAAACTTAGATTCATTATCATATTTCATCTTTGTAATTTGTTTCTTGACTCTCTTGGCAAGATTGGTGAACATGCACAAGACAATGATGCCATATTGCTAAAATTTGCAACAGGTCCCCAAAATTGCCGGATCTAGACAATGCCTCATGAAACATTTGTAACAGGTTCCCAAAATTTTTTTAAAAAAATTATATACACAGAAGCCCCCAAAAATATATTTTAGGCCCCCAAATCAGTAAAATTTTTTTTTTTACATAAGACATAGTTATAGGTCCCCAAAATCTCAGGGCCGGCTCCCTAGCCTGAAGACCACAAAGGAGTATGATCAAGATAGTGAGTGCATTAACACTCTCTTGGCAAGATTGGTAAACGTAAGGAGTACGTGACCTTACGATATTTGGAATAAATATTGATTTCTTTCCCTGTTTATAGGCAGGCACTACTAGTACCGTAGGTATTATCAGTAAAATTGACCAGGCAGCAGAGAACCCAAAAGCCCTTGCAGCAGTCCAGGCTCTTCTATCAACAAAGGGTCCTCCAAAAACAATTGATATTCCATGGGTTGCAGTGAGAACTCCTTCTATGATACTTCCTATTTACTAAATATACAATATCAACAATCTTACTATATTTGTTTTAAGTACCCTTGTTCTAAAACGCGTCCGATTCGGACGATTACGCGGCGATTTCACCTTGCTCAGTCAAGAATCGGTGTCAACAAAAAAAAAATCATATTTTGAAGTTTTGAGTATTTTGAATCAATAGAGAACAACATATGTATGAAAATGATGCAGAAACAGGAAAAAAATACATAGATTTCAAGGTTTTTGACATGTATAATGGCTGGCTGCAACCACAACTTTTTTTGCAGAACTCTAAGAATTGTAAGGAAGATTATGATATAATTACTATTATGCCACAAGTTAAAATAACAATAAAAAAAACACAAAACGTGCAGTAGTTTGACTTGATCTTGGGCTATGTAAATCAAGCCCACTAGCCAGCAAGCCACAACAATTATAATACTTTTGTTACCGAAGGATCATTAACATATGTAAAAAAACATGTATTATACATAAAATTTGATAATATACGTATAAATAAAGTATTATATGTATAAAATACAAAAAATTCCTCCCTGCATATTCCCCAATTTTTCCCGTTTTTTCAACAAATCGCTAGGTCCTGGTGCACCGCACGCGTAACGCGTAGCAAGTTTCGGAACAAGGATTTTAATTAGTTTATAACCTTTTCACAGTGTTTAAAGTAAATGTTACAGTTTTTATTTTATTAGACAGAAGATCAAATAATTGTAATACAAACTTACTTCCCCTTTATCTCTTATGTAAGTGGCCACAATGGATGCACTCTGCATCGTGAATAAGTGGCTACAATAGAGGGATAATATATACTATTTTCATGAATTGTCTGCATGAATTATCATCATTAATACAGCTGGTTTGTGTCGTTTAGTGTAGGCTGAGAATAATCAACTCTTTGTAATAGGCCGCCTTCAGCTGGGTTCTAACTAAAAACACATTCACATATTTTCTTTCTTTATACAGATCTTTTGGACGAAAAGCAATTTCCAAGAGGTGATTTTTAGTTTTGAATTTTGAATATTTATTTCATCCCAATTGTTTATATCTTTCGTTGATTAAATCCCACAAAATAGTATTATATTTATCCGGACTATAATTTTCAGTGAAATATTATCCGAACTATGAACTCAAGGATCTTCCTATAGTGGTTATTGATTACTCTTATTTCATGTCTGAGCAGGAGAGTTATGGCTGAGGCACTTTTATCATTTGGAGTCGAGAGGCTTTGGAACCTCCTTGTCCAAGAATCTGAGCGATTTCAGGGCGTTGATGAGCAACTCAATGGATTAAAAAGTGATGTGGAAATGTTAAGGTGCTTTTCGAAAGATGCAGATGCCAAGAAACATACAAGTGCGATGATGGGAAACATTATCGAAGATATCAGAGAAATTGTTTCCGATGCGGAATATATGATCGAAACCTTTCTTCTAAAGGAAGAACTCGGAAATACATGTGGTAGCCCGAGGAAGCTTTCTTGCGGTATTTTTGAGCGCAGGAGACTTGCTTTCAATATGGAAGCCATGAGTAAGCGGATCTCTAAGGTGATTCGTAATATGAAATGTCATGGAGTACAACAGGTAACCATTGTTAATGAAGGGTATAGACAAACTCTACAGGAAATACGAACATTTTCGGGGGATAATGGAGACCATCTTGTCGGGTGGAAGGAAAATGTTGAGATATTGGTTGGCCATTTGGTGGGGAAAGATAACACTCGAGTGGTCTCTATAACGGGGATGGGTGGTATTGGTAAGACAACACTCGCAAGAAAAGTTTTTAAACATGAGACACTGAAGAGTCATTTTTCATCAAGATTGGCGTGGGTATGTGTTTCACAAGAATTTACAAGGAAGGATGTCTCGCAGACGATCTTGCAACAACTCAGACCAGAAATCAAGGTGTTAGAGTTGACAGAGTATGTACTTCAAGAAAAACTCTCTGAAGTATTGGAAACACAAAAGGCTTTGATCGTCATTGATGATATATGGAGAGAAGGAGACTGGGACCGAATCAAGGATGTGTTTCTGCCTAAAAAAGGTGGATCTCATTATGCTACACTACATACGTTCGTATTTTTAAAGTTCACGATATTATCATAAATAATTATGAAAACATAATTTTGTTACAGGATGCAAGGTATTACTTACTTCTCGCAATGAGGGATGGGCATTACATGCAGATCCAAAATGTGTTACATTCAGACCAAAATGCCTAACTTTTGAAGAAAGTTGGGATCTATTCCAAAGGATAGCATCTCCTATGAAAAACACATCTGGTAGGTTTTCAAGAGTGATCTTTTTGGAACTCCTATGTTAAATTGACTATAATACAATGTCTCCAAGACATATTATCCTTTTGAAACATTCTTTTAATTGCAGAACTCAAGATTGATGATGAAAAAATGAAAGAGATGGGAAAACAGATGATCAAACATTGTGGAGGTCTACCCTTGGCAGTAAAAGTGCTAGGAGGATTGTTAGCTGCGCAATACACATTGCATGAGTGGGAAAGGGTTTATAAAAATATTGGATCTCATATTGTCGGCGGGACTAGCTTCAATGAAAGAAATATTGTTTACCATGTCCTGTATTTGAGCTTCGAAGAGATGCCTGCCTATTTGAAATACTGCTTTCTCTACTTAGCCCATTTCCCAGAAGATTATCAAATAGATGTGGAGACGTTGTCCTATTACTGGGCTTCGGAAGGAATACCAAGGCCTCCAAGGTATTATGATAGAGAAAGCGACCGAGATGTGGGAGATGGATACATAGAAGAATTGGTGAAGAGAAACATGGTTATTTCTGAAAGAGACGTTGAAACTTCAAGATTCGAAACATGTCAGTTGCATGACATGATGAGAGAAGTATGTTTACGCAAAGCTGAAGAAGAGAATTTTCTACAAATTATTCAAGGTACTTCAACTGCAAACTTCAAATCTCCTTGTAAATCTCGCAGACTTGTTGTACATCAGCCTGATAAATCATTTAATGCGGAGATGGAGGTAAACATTCCAAGCCTTAGAACCCTCTTGTTTATCAAGAGTAGAGTATGGGAAGCGACAAAATTAGTCTTGACAAGGCATAAGTTGGTGAGAGTGTTAGACCTTTTGGGTGCCAAGTTTGAAGGAGGGGAGGTACCATCTAGCATAGGGAAGCTCATCCACTTGAGATATTTGAGTTTGAGAGAGGCGCATGTAAATCATCTACCTTCTTCTATGCAGAATCTGAAGCAGCTTCTCTATTTAAACCTACATGTATATTCACAAAATTCAGTATGTATGCCCAATATCTTGAAAGAGATGCGAGAATTGACATACTTGTCGTTACCGGAGACCTTACATGATAAGGTAAAGATGGAACTGGGTAATCTGGTCAAGCTGGAGACATTGGAGAATTTCTCAACAAAGCATGGGAATGTGGGTGATTTCCAAGGTATGACAAGGCTCAGGGCCCTTTCTATCTATATCAAAGGTCAGGGGTGTTCCATGGAAATCCTATCTTCATCTCTAAGTAAAATTACACACCTGAAGAATCTTACCATAAATGACCGTAAAAATCAGGCTCCTACGAATGATGATGAAGAAGGATTTGTTTTGGATAGCATTCATCTCAGACAGCTGAAGTTGGATATATATATGCCAAAGTTACCTGATGCGCAACACTTTCCTTGTCACCTCACAAGAATATATCTAGAGCTGTGTCATTTGGAAGAGGATCCGATGCCGATTATGGGGAAGTTGCTTCACTTGAAAAATATTTGGCTAGGGGAAAGATCTTTCTGTGGAAAGAGAATGGTTTGTTCGAGGGGTGGGTTTCCTCAATTGCAGATACTACAATTTTTTAGATTAGATAAGTGGGAAGAATGGATAGTAGAAGTAGGATCCATGCGTCTTCTCCATACTCTCCGTATTAGTGGCTGTGAGAAGTTGGAAAAGTGGAAACTAGAAGAAGGCTCCATGGCTCTTCTTCGTAGTCTCGATATTTGGAATTGTACAAAGTTGGAAGAGTGGATAATAGAAGAAGGGTCCATGCCTCTTCTCAGCACTCTCCATATTTACGAGTGCAAAAATTTAAAGCTTCCTGATGGACTGCAATTCATCACTTCCTTGGAGGATTTGAGTGTTCTACATATTGGAGAAAAATGCAAATTGAGATGCTTGCCTTCTCATCTTACCACCATATCTCTAACTGGATGTCATACGGAGGAAGATCCAATGCCGATTCTAGAGAAGATGGTGCAATTGAAAGAGGTTTTGTTAGCAAAAGGATCTTTCAGTGGGAGGAGAATGGGCTGCTCGAGGGGTGGATTTCCTCAACTGAAGAAGCTTGAATTGAAGGATCTAGAGGAGTGGGAAGAGTGGATAGTAGAAGAAGGCTCCATGCCCCTTCTTCGTACTTTGAATATTTGGGATTGTCAGAAATTAAAAGAGCTTCCTGATGGACTGCGATTCCTCACTTCCTTGGAGGATCTGAGGGTTGAACATGTGGGAGACATATTCAAGTTGAGATTGTCGCAAGGATACTTGCCTTGTCACCTTGCAACCATATTTTTATCTAGGAGTGGTTTGGAGGAAGATCCTATGCCAATTTTAGAGAAATTGCCTCACTTGAAACAGATTAATTTAGAGTATGAATCTTTCTATGGAAGGAGAGTGGTTTGCTCGAGGGATGGATTTCCTCAATTGGAGAAGCTTGTATTAAGTTTTCTACCGGATTTGGAAGAGTGGAAAGTAGAAGAAGGCTCCATGCCCGTTCTACATTCTCTTTATATTAATAAATGCAAGAAACTAAAGGAGCTTCCTGATGGGATGCGGTTCATCACTTCCTTAAAGGATTTGAGAGTTGAAATGGGAAACGAGTGGAAGAGGAGATTGTTGGAAGGAGGAGAAGATTATTACAAAGTCCAGCACATCCCTTCTGTTCAAGGCTTTTTATGAAGGTTAAATACATTTCCCCAGATCGAAATATCATTGTTCGCTCTCGATATGTTGTAAACTACATGCTTATGAACCTGATCGTAAATCCATGTTGGTTTTCAATTTCATCGCAGGTGAAACATATAATAGATCCGCCGGTCACATGAGTAGTGGATGGCACGCTGAAGAAATGCCTGACTGACATTTGATCTCCTGCAGTGCTTTAAATTTTCTTATTTCTTAATGTTTTAAGTTTGTAGTATATGTAGAGAGAGAGAGAGAGAGAGAGAGAGAGAGAGAGAGAGAGAGAGAGAGAGAGAGAGAGAGCTCTCGATCTCATGTACAAGTCGTATATGTAACTTTATTGATTCTTTTGAATTAGTGTTTTCATCATGTTTTCTCTATTTTTTCGCCTTGACGTTGAAACTCTTCAGCTATGCCCAAAACCTGTTTCGCCAAATTCACAAAATACTACTTGAAATGAAATTGGGATATTAAGGAAAAGAGGAAAGAGGATTACGTGTCAGCCAATAGTAACTTGTTGAGATCCACAAATCACTATCACGTCATATAAATAAATGCAGAGGGAGTATTATTTAACAATGAACTTCTCGGCAATTTCGGTGGAGTTGCATAAACAACACTTTAGTTAGACTATTTCATTGGAATGTGTGATGATATGTGTTTTACCGACTGGTTAGTGGCAACTGGTGGGCGAACATACTCCAAAGGCTGAAGCAGTTTTACATGGTCAGGTTTCAGACATATATGGTAGCTGCGTAGAGTTTAAGTGGCTCGTGAGATATGGATGCAAAGATAAAAGTGTTGCTACATCCTTGCTTAATGGAGTGTTTACTGACGATACTTACCCTCATGATGATGAAGTGAATCTACATGTCAAGGAACTAGAAGTGTTTCCTGAAAAAACTACAAGTTCCAATGATGCAAACGTTTCCAAAGAGCTTTATGAGCAAGTGCCTCTAAGAGTGATGAGTACAGTGAAATATGGGAAGTATCTTAGGGCCTGGAAGTTCAAGTTCAAGAGCAAGAACCTGATTGGAGCTTGTGCCAACAAGAAACGACCTCTGGATCCTGGAATAACAAAGATACTTAAGCCATTGGTATGTTTGGGTGCACAAAACAAGAAGTGTGAAGGAGAGTTAGAAATGTATATGCATCATAGTTCTAAAAATCAGAAGCTGGCTGTCATGTATCATTGCTCAGAGATGGAGTTTTCAGGGTTTAAAAAGCTTCATGAGATGGGTTTACAGAGAAATCCAAACTTAGTCAGCCCACTGGTGAAGGACACTCAAGACCGGATAGTGAATGTATGGTTTAAGACTCAGGCGTGTTCTGGTTTTGATCTAGCAACATGGATAAGGCTAGCAATCTATGTAAACACCTATATGTAATCTCTTTGAAGCATAAACTGGTTAAGTCTTTAGTTTAGTTATTTTATCTATTTGATTTAGTTCTTTAATATCCAGTTTAGCTTTCTGGTTTAATCTTTTGGTTTAGTAAACACTATATGTAATCTCTTTCTCTGTTACGGGAGAATCAATCAAAACAATAAAACAATCTCTTAAACCCTAATTCTCTTTAACCATCATGTTCATCATCCACCATTGAATCTCTGTTCTTCGGATTGATCCTTCTTCCTTCGTGATCATTCTCTAGGCTTTGATTACCGGTTCTCGAGTTCGCAGTGAGCTTCTGGATCGGATCTATCGGTTACGTTTTAGGTTTACTGTCTCACAAGGTTACCTGATGAGCAACACTTTCCTTCCCACCTTACAACCATGCATCTATCTAAGTGTTGTTTGAATGAGGATCCAATGCCGATTCTAGAGAAGTTGCTTCATTTGAAAGAGGTTGGATTAGGGGATCGATCCTTCTGTGGGAGGAGAATGGTTTGCTCGATGGGTGGGTTTCCTCAGTTGCAGCAGCTTGTATTAACGGATCTAAAGGAGTTGGAAGAATGGATAGTAGAAGAAGGCTTCATGCCCCTTCTCCATGCTCTCTATATTGGGATTCGTGGAAAACTAAAGAAGCTTCCTGATGGGCTGCGTTTCATCACTTCACTAGAGGATATCCGAGTTGATAGTATTGGAGAGGAATGGAAGAAGATATTGTGCTTGCCTTCTCACCTTACAATAATAACTCTAGTTGAGTGTCGTTTGAAAGAGGATCCAATGCCGATTCTAGAGAAGTTTCTGCACTTAAAAGATGTTAGGTTATGGAGCAAGTCTTTCAGTGGGAGGAGAATGGTTTGCTCCAGAAATGGGTACAATTGCAAGAGCTATCGTTAAGTGCATTAGAAGAGTGGAAAGAGTGGACAGTAGAAGAAGGCTCCATGCCCTGTCTCTGTACTCTTTATATTGAACACTGTAAAAAACTAAAGGAGTTTGCTGATGGACTGCGATTCATCACTTCTTTAAAGGATCTGAATTTTTTTCATATGGGAGAGGAATGGAAGAAGAGACTGTCGGAAGGAGGAGAAGACTATCACAAAGTCCAACACATCCCTTCTGTGGAATTCGAAAAAAACGTATTATTTTTAGCTACAAGAACATACAAACTACGCACCAGGTAAGGCATCTTTTTGTTTATAAGTTAAATTATCTGTTTCTTTTCAGAAATTATCAAAAATCGTATTTACACGGTTTTTATGTGACATTTCATTGGAATGATATGTTTTTTGTTTAATATATTGGCAGAGAATATACAGAAAGCTATGTTTGTTTTCAGTTTCATTGCAAACGACACATACTCGCACTTGGGCTTTAACTGATCCGTGGTCACATGAGGAGTGGACAAGAAGATTTACACGAATCACCTCGCAGCCTTGTTTTTAGGAACAGTAATATGGTTGCTCTATGCTCTGAATTTTATTTGATGTACCTAATATTTCAGTCCTTTGTCTCGTGACACTCTGTTCATCTGCTCATGAGTGCAGCAGTATCCACGAAATTTTCTGATTAGGAAGGAGGAAGATAAGAGATCAAATCGATCCGATTCAGTTGAACCAGGTCTTGTGTTTAAGATATTTTGCAGTGTTCCATACATTACAAGACTGTAGTTAGAGATAAGTATCGGATTTGATTGAAGGTGGAGTCAATTCTTAGCAGAATTTTTCTAACTAAACCACTATAAAAACATATCTCCTAAAACCAATATCATGTTTTTAATGCAAAATTTTACATGGCAAGTAGCTACATGACTTGTCGCTACAGCTAGTTTGTTGGTTGGTGTCAGTTTGGCGTCAACTTTTCTAATGCGTCTTTAGCAGAGTTCTAACTAAACAGGAGGTTATAAGATTGGTGTGGTGATTCATAGCAAGGAGGCATGACATGCAGGATCATGTCTTAGCGGTCAGGAAATTGATGCTTAATGGCTCCAAAGGAAGAGATTCAAACGAAATAAACAGCATACTGATTTTCTTTGTATTTTGCATTTTGTCTATTTTTTGTATCTCAAAAGTGTTCATGTCTCTCCTCTGCTGTTTGAGCAGGAGATTTATGGCTGAGACATTTTTGTGTTTGGAGTCGAGAAACTCTATCCTCATCTTTAAAGTAAAATTCCACAGTTGGAGAATCTCAAAGACTAATATAGCATCTGCTTAAACTCTTGAAACAGTGTGATGCCCTGGAAATTAACATTTTTAAGCAACATAAAAATAAATTCCATTTCATATATAACCCATCTTATCAACAACTTCCAGATGTTCTCATAATCTAGCGATCCTTATTTAAACTAATAGATCCATAGATACGTTTATTCTCCGTTCATCAACTCTATTCAACAAAGAGAACAGAAACACAATCTATGTAAGACTGTAATTAAAAATTTAACAAAAGAAGGTACTTTCTCGTATACTAAGTTTCTACTTTCAAGGAGCATGTGAAAGGGGCAATATTCTCAAACCGAACCACTTCCCATCTTTTTGCTTGATATTGTAACCAACTTGTGTATATCTCTTATATCCCAGTGGGATAATCCCGCACTATGGAAGCTTATTAATATCAGTTCCATCATCCTAATGGGTCTCTCGGTTTGGAATACCAAGCAAATATTTATTGCATTCAACAGTGTATCCAGCTAAAATGTAGGTGGCTACGGTAGATTCACTAAGACTATGTACAATGTTGAATTGATTCAACACCCTATTTTTCTACTTTTAACACTCCACGTCATTTTTTTTTCCTCTAATTATTCAACATTCATTCAATTTTTAACTTCTACAATGGTTTTGTTTAAAAAATTCAACACTCTACCCCACCATTTATAATTCATACTTTTTATAATTTAATTATTGCATATTAATAATAATTTCAATTATAAATTTAAATAACTAAAGCGACATAGTTTATTAATTTAATTTTTATCTTAATTGGTTTTTTTCAAAAACTAGTACTAAAATGAATATAATTAAAGGCTAATCAAAATTATAGTGAAAATTAATATATTTTTTCTGCATCCAAATAAAATGAGAGTAATCTCTTTTTATAGATCATAAAGAATTATGATTTTTTTTATAAATTTTGTTTTTAAAAAAATTATTTACTACATAATATTTAAGCTCCAAACAATTTGACAGGATAAAAGGACCTCTGAATTATTTGATAACCAATCAAATTAAAGCATCTCTCTAAATGATAAATTGACGTGTTTGCAATGCTCTCTTTATAAGTTTTACCCACATATATTTCAACACATATGCATGGAGGACCCACTCAAATTTTATTCAACTGATTGAAAAGTTTCAACATCCATTAATCCACGTATGGATTTTGTATTATTCCACAACCTCATTGTGAGGATTAAACTGTTGAATCACCGATTCAACACCCCCATTGCTCCTAGTCTAAGTGTCTACAAGTCTCCAATCATTGTGAATACAGCTGGTTGTGTCGGTTACACTTGACTTAGAAAAATCAACTCTTGTAAATTGTAATAGGTCTTCAGCTGAATTCTAACTAAAACACATTCGCATCTTTCTTCACATTGATCAGTTGGACGAAATCGATTTCCAGGAGGTGACTTTATATTTTTGTATTTTTATTTCATCTCAATTGCTTAATATCTTTTGTTGATTAAATCCCAGAAAATAGTACATATTATCCAGACTAGAATTTGCAGAAAAATATTAATTGGGCTATATGAAGGATCTTCCTCTGGTGGTTATTGATTACTTGTTACACAAAATAGTACATTTTATCCAGACTAGAATTTGCAGAAAAATATTAATTGGGCTATATGAAGGATCTTCCTCTGGTGGTTATTGATTACTTGTTACATATTTGAGCAGGAGACTTATGGCTGAGGCACTTTTGTCCTTTGGAGTCCAGAGGCTTTGGAACCTCCTTGTCCGAGAAACTGAGCGATTTCAAGGAGTTGGAGAGCAGTTCGATGGATTGAAAAGTGATGTTGAAACATTAAGGTGCTTTTTGGAAGATGCAGAGGCCAAGAAACATACTAGTGCCATGGTGAAAAAAACTATCAATGACATCAAAGAAATTGTCCTCGACGCAGAAGATA
>OVBX01006390.1:0-11908 GCA_900406325.1 Erucastrum elatum
GAGAAATGAGAAAGATCTTACCGATGCCATTCGAAGATCGTGTTAAAAGATTGAGGTTTAGGACATAAGATGATCTTCAAACAACAAGAAATTTTTGTCTTCTGTTTGTCTTTTTCTTGACGCTTTTTTCTCTAACAGAAGATCAGAAAACATGAGCGTCTTTCAAAAGGTTTAAATATAGGTTACGTTCAGTTTACGTGTTTTTTATTGTTGTAGCTTGAAACTAAACGCGCAGGACAAAAACGGCACGAATCGTTTCTCTTCTGCTAGGAAACGGCACGTTTACTTATTCTTTTACTGATCGTTTTGTTAGCGGGTGAATTAATCGAATCAGACGTTGACGCGTGTCAGATTATTTTTACACACTGCTTGTCCTGACCTGAACCTACCAGGCGCGTTTTGGGTGTACAAAAAAGTTTTTTGGATACAAATACGAGAGTTTTTCATACATCATATGCTTGTCATATTTTAAATTTAGTCTTATGTGATATTGCAAATAATTCTGTAAAAGTCAAAATATTTTTGGTTATGGTATAACTTTTATATTCTTTGTTTGCTAATTTTATTAAAAGATGAGATATTTTGAATGCAAATATGAAAATTTTATTCTTAAGTAATTATCAACAACCCAATGAAATTTTTTATTGCTAATATTAAAGCCATAAGATATTTAGATTATTATAGATATAAAAGAAAATTTATTTGAAGTGAGTTAAAATGAAATTAGAATCATACATATATTTTTAGCTATTCAATCGAATTGAAACAAATATTTTATGGGATATGTGAAATACTATAAGGGTAAATGTATCCATTAGTATTTATCATTTATTTAAATTTAATTCAAACTCTTGAAAAGTTATAACAAATTGTTTGTTTAGAAGAAAGCTATTGAAAAGACTAGTTTGTTATGTTTTCCAAACCGATCAAGGTTTTTATCGTACATAATTTTATTATGACAAGGTTAAACTGAGGCAACAAAAAATAACACACAAATGAGACACACTTGAAGGGAGTATTATAATATCAAAACTGAAAATCTATCACTGAGAAATCAAAAGAATCAAAGAAAATAATCGAGTCATAGGAAGACTCATGAACTGCAGAAGAACAACGATGTTCGTATCCTACAAGTTTGCTCACCTAAAAATTTGGCTGATTTATTCACTAAGGTGCTACTCACAGCTACATTCATGAAGTTAGTTCACCTGATGAGACTGCTTCATCTCAAAGATCTTAACATATGTGCGTACACATGAGAAGAAGTCATTACGCGTTGCACTATTTTTCTCTTAACCATGATTTTTCTGATATACCATGGATTTTACCCAATTTTAACAATGGTATATAAGTTTTTTAGATATATTTATTATCTACTGGAATATTTTTTAGAGTATTTACATGTTCATGTACGTTTTGGAGAAAAATGGTGATTTTGATACCTTTTGAGGTGCACAGCTGCACAAACGCGTAATATGTCTAATATGGAAGAAGACCTTTCCTCCGTCACATGGAACCCATTTTGGACATAAGATAGATATTTGAATTAGTTTTCCAATGCCACCGGTTTGAAGTCAATCAGCATTCTATAGCAGAAGTTATGCACATTTTATTGAAGTGTGGTATGTATGTCCTGCAGGATGAAGGCATATCGATCGACGGTGCACCCTTGGTGTCGATCGAAGGTTATACCAGAATTCGGGCCAAGTATATTTCAAGAACAACTTAAGCCCATAAGCAACCACAAATTACCAGAATACCCATGAACGACCTAAAACCATATTTATGTGATTTCTAAGCCGTTGTTGACAACTACGCTTTTTTATTTATAGTTCTAGGTTAAGAAAGAAGAGTGGAAGTCCTTCAGATTCTTCTTGGAACTCCATTGGGTTTGTTTTTATATCTACTACAATTTCATATCTATTCATCTATGATTTCTGTAACAGCTATCATGCATGAGTAAATCCACCTTCCAAGTTTAGGATTTTCTAGGGTTTTGAATAAAATTTTGAATTATATGATTGTTAGGATATCTATATATCTCTACACCAGAGTATATTGTAATATTATGATCTAGAGTAGTTGGAATAGCATGAGAGAGTGACTAATTGCTTAAATCCGAATCATGATGGATTAGATACCTAGGCGCATACGAGTTTGTCTAAGAATTCAGTTGAATATATTCGATCAGATCTCGAGAACACTTGCCTAAGGCAGCGTCTATCGACGCTTTTACAATATAAAGGATAGATTCACGCTCATTCCTTGTTCGCATATGAGAGCTGGAACAAAGACATAGTCAATAGATCAGATTTACAGCGAGAGCTGGTTCTCTTTTGCATTAGATATTGTTTTCTAGGATCAATCCTATGCGAATATAGATTATAGTTCAAATAAACTAAATGAAACCCTAAGTCTAGCAACCATCCTTCCATTAAATAAACTCACTATTGTTTGCCGAACAACTACTTTGTTCACCTTCCTAGCTATTGTTACTACTTTATTTACTGCATTATAATCGATTGCCTAGCTTAATCTTAAATGTATAGTCTACTGTGTTTTCACATTTCCTGTGGAATTGATTCTCAAGAATTACAATGAGCCTCTTCTTTAAGAGAGTAGTTTAAAGGTTAATTTGAGGATGTCATTTTTTCATTGGGGTTTTCTAATAAAGTTTCTAACGAGGCAGCATTTTATGTGCTTTATAGAATATTTTTGTATAATGGACATCCGAGAAAATGAGTATTATGAATTATTTTGTGGATGCTTATATAGGCCCATAAGCTCATGTTCTAGAAAGTACAAAACCCAAAATTTACATTGCCATATAAATGTATTGTTGCCTATGGGATAAGAATAAAAACAACCAGTTTTCTCTTTCTCTTGATTCACAACAGAAAATATAAAAATGAATAATATTTTCTTTGTTTTTCTGTTAATTATTGCTTTGTTCACAGGATTGAGCAAAGCTTGGTGTCATAAACAAGTTTTAGCATTTCAAAACAGCTTTTCTTCTAGTCATGACACCCTCCAAGTCCATTGCAAATCCGAAGACGACGATTTAGGAGTCCACTTCATAAAATTCAGTGATCCTGCTTACAATATTAGATTTGGAGATAATGAAATTACAGGGACATATTGGAATTGTTACATACGACATGGGCTTAAAATTGAGTATTTTCTAAACTTTAGAGCATACACATCAGGTCCTTCTCGTGAATGTGGTCAATTGCACACATGGATTGCCAAAGAAGATGGTGTTTACTTTTCAAAAAATGGTATGCCAGAGAAAAAAAGCATTTGATTGGATTAAGCATATTAGTTTGTAAGCTGATTGTAATAGTGTATTTCAACTCAGTTTCTAAAGAAAATAAAATTATTATTAAATAATAATTTAATTTTTAATTAAATTTAAAATATTTCTAAAGTTGTAAGCCATTTACCAAGTGACACCTGTAAAGGAAAGGATCTGATACTATGTCTGCACATATACTTTCTCATTTCTCTCTCCTGCTTCTCTCATTTTTCTTTTTTTCGGTTAAATGTTAAGATATTTTATGGGTATCACTAATAAACATACTCATAATTTCGTTAACGAGTTCACTCACCTTTCAACTTGGAACTAATTCCCTCCCTTGTTATTAGTATGTTCTCAACTTTTCTGGTATTTAATCCAGCAATACTTATTGTTAACATACACACACTGCAAATTATTTAAATGAGTAACGAAAAATAATTACTCATAAACTACGATAGAAACTATTGGAAATCTATTTATATAAAGTAGATTTTAATTACTCTTGAGCTATGACAGCTCAGCGTCCATGTCACAAACTCGCTTTCTCCCGTGCTGACACATGTCTATGTTAATGAAACGTTGCGTCATGAGTTTTAAGTTCAGTATTGGGCTCGCGTTGGTGGTTTGTGTCATCTACGGCCCAACCCAAAAAAACTAGGAAAGTGATGAAAGCTTTTTTGTTCTTCGTTTTTATCGAGAGCTGCGGAGATGACCAGAGGACGACCTTCGAGTTTCGTAACGGAGGCGTCGTGATTGCTCCGACTTTAATCCTTCTGTCTTAAATGCTCATTGCGAACTCTCCAGATGCATTGTTCGGTCGTCGAATCCGGTATAAATAGGTTCGAACATCACTGATTTGTATCGCATTTCCGAAATCTCTCTGATATTCATCTTAATACCCAGATCTCTCTCTCGCTCACTCTCTCTCTCTCTCTCGATCGCTAACTCTAATTCTTTTTTCTCCGACCTAAAGTCCGGTCGATGTTCAAAGGTTCTCGAGGCGAGGCTTCTGAGGTTCTGGGAAGCTCGGAACATTAAGCGTGGTGGAGAGCTTATGTGGATGGTTTTGCTAATGGTGGATGTTAACGTAAGCCGTCTTCGCGTTCTCTTCTATGTATCAATCGGTCTGAGTTAGCCTGTTTGTGTTTTTCCAATCGTTTTTTTTTCCAATTGTTGTTTAGGAAAACAAAGTCGTGTTAGGTCTGATTTATTATGTTTGGTTATTATTGATCATGATGATTCGAACCGTTGTTTATGACTGATAAATTCTTAAATATTTTCAGGGGACCATGATGCAAGCTGCTATCGGTGCTAGCCGTCTTCCACGATATCGTGAAAGACTTACCGCTGGGACCACATTCTCTGTCTCCGAATTTGATGTCTTCAGGTGTGCGCAAAACTTCCGGCTCATAGATTCTTCGTTGATGATCCGGTTCAACGAGACCACCTCTTTCGAAGAGCGAACTGATCCAGTCTCTCCCTTTCCGGAGGAAGCATTCCAGTTCCGTAACCAGTCTGAGTTGATTGGCTTAGCCAATACAAACACTCAGTTGCCAGGTATAATGATCTATTTTACACGTATACTTCTTATATTGTGGGATTCTGTGTATTGTTATTACGATCAAACTATATATTTCAACAATTTCAGTGACTGTATCGAGCTTTTTATTCATTTTATAATCTTCACTGAGATCATCTTTTGAAAGTTTGTTGATGATTATTTTTTCCTTCTTTCATCCAGCGACTTAGGCTGGTCTCGAGAAACACTGAGAACAACCCAGTTCCTTCATTGCTGAGAGGTTACACCAAGGTCGAACCACTGAACCTATCTGAGCTGAATGAGTACGTCATCACAGCTGAGCCTCAGGTTGTACAGAAAAAATTTTTGTACTACAGTTTGTCCATGAATGTGATTCTAACAATATTGCAATGTGGGAAACTGAATATAAACTTGATACATCCGCAGGACCCGTATTTTTAGTTATTATCAAAAAAATTAAACAGCGCCATATAAAAACAAAGAACAAATTAAATTACAAACATTTATAAATAAACTTATTGTGTTAAAAACTATATAAATATATATATATATGTGTGTGTGTGTGTTTTATGAAAGTAAAATGTTTTCACTTGCCACATGTCTTAACGTACATGTGAAATAGAATTAAGAATAATTTAGAAATTAATGTGGCTGTTTAAATCAATATAAAACGGTTGACAAAAAAAATCAATATAAAACGTGGTTGACTAAAAAAATTGGGCTCTTTCTCTGACGGGCCTGGGGCACCGCACCGATTGACCCTCCCTATAAGCCGCCCCTGAGAAACTGTTGTCCTTTTGAACGTTCTCAACTCTATATTTTTAACTTTTGTATGTCTGAAACTTTTCAGTCGATGTTTATACAATGAAAGACACCCAGATACACCAAGTACATGTGTCATTAAAAAAATATACTGAGAATCACAGACTGTGTTTTTTTTTTTCCGGGATCGTTAGCTTTGTCGAAATTTGAAATCAATATAGTAGCAAACTAGCAACTAGCAATTATATAGAATCTTTAATGTTTCAAAAGAAAATAAAACTATATAGAATCTTTTATTTTCGTAAATGATAAGCTACCAAGAGCAAAAGTATATTCATAATCATAATAGATATTATAATATATGTATGTGGATCAACAGAGCCGTGCGAGCATCTATGGCTGCCATAAGCAAATCATAATAATTTCAATGATAAAATAATAATATGTATTACTAGTGGTATTCCAGCGCTACGCGCCGGTTTCGTATATTTTATTCTCTAATGAGTTTAATATTTTTTAATCCATTTGATAGTAGTTAGTAAAAATAGTGCATAACTTTGTTTTAAATTTGTTTAGGTGAAAGAGGAATACTACAAGTGGTTTCACTTATTATCTCAATAAAAATAGCGCCTGAGGAGATTTGCAAATAGACTTCGTGAAGGAGATATTGTTTTTTATTTGTGTCCAACACAATTTTAGAAATAATTTTTATTCTTGTAATACATAAAAGTTGTTGGATAAAAGACAATTGGCCACATATCAAATAAAGTTTAGTCATTTGTTTATAGAGATAGTATTGTTGGTAGCGCTAGTTAATATTGTTTGGGATTGCCGAGAAAATATAATACATTTAAGGGAAATTTCCAAAAATACCACTTTCATGATACCACTTTTCAAGTTTACACTAATCAACTTTACCACTAAAATTTTAATAGGCAAAATACTATTATACCCCTAACTAATTAAACCAAAAAATATTTTTTCTACGATTTCTTCAAATCTCAGATCTGTTTATATGATGATCAAATCCGACGAGATTGATCAAATCCGACGAGATTGGCCAATTCCGACGAGTACTCCGGCGAGATTCAAAGACGATGGTGAGTTCTTCAGTGAGATTTGATGACGTTGTCAAGTTCTATGGCTAAATCTCCGGCGAGATTTGATGAGGATTACAACCGCAAATGGTTTTCCGAATCAATCCGTTCATGAGCTATGCCATTTCTGAATCTCTCCTAGGGTTTGCTCGAGCTCCAATCCGCACTCGAAGGATGCGGCCCTAAATTGGTTCCAGTCTTTGTGAAAAGCTTTGGGTTTTTGATTCGTATCAGTTACGAACAGAAAGGTGGGGATTGGAAGTTTAATTTGACTGAGAATCATCCGTTTGTGAGGCTATGTGATACACATAACCGTTCCTGATCATAGCAAGATTAAGAAAAAAATATATTCATTGATTATTTAGTAGTAGCCGACATTGTTGATTTTATTAACATTATTTTGATGCTTCTTCTCCACGTTGTTGTTGCTTTGCAGATTCTTTCATGCAGAGTGGAGACGCATACGGAGCTTCGTCACCAAGTATCACCCTTTATGATGCGTACTCGGCGATTGGAGATGGTGGGACTATGTGAATTTCTAGAGCAGTTCGTGAATTTTGTGATAGTACGTATCCCATTTGCAGATTCATCCCCGTCTTTATTTGTGAGGGAGTTAGTCTCATCAATGGCTTCCCTTTGTTGCTCATGCCATCTTGAAGCACTGCCAGTATTCAGATTGCTTACGAATAGAAATTTCAGCTGCATTGTCAAGACACATGCTTACATTGTGGTTGCTAGAGACTTGGTTGGAACTAGATTGATATGTTGTGCTAATTGTGTCATGACTTCATTTTGATCTTTGTGCTCTTTTCTAACATGTATTCATTTATTTAATGTCGAGAGAAGATCATTTTTGAATCCTCCTGTGTGTTGGCAAGAGACGTACTCATTGCTCCCTATGAGATGTGTCGTTTTACAAATGACATTAACTTGCATCATAGTGCATTACATGACTGGAGCTTTAATCACTGTGAGCAAAAGAAAAATATTATTTCTCAGGAAATTGCTGCAAGTGTAACATCTGATCGTAGGTATCACTCCTACCTGCCTGGGGTGGTCCCAATTGGCTGTTGCAGGTGATTGTTAATGAAGCATACAATTAAGTGATGAGTGTTTCTATTTTATCTACAGCTTTTTCTTCTTTAGTGGGTGTCTACTGATATCTCCACCATCTTGAACTCTGTTTTTCTGTTTGGCTCTGTTGCCCTTTGTTTTAGTCTTGAACACATGACCATTATGGTCGACACTCTTGTGATTCTGGTTTCATATATGGAATGAATTCATCAGTGTTAAAAAAAGAAGATTAATTTTTTGGTAAGCACATGAAACTCAATAACTCATGCCTATAACTTGCTTTTGGGGGTTTTGAAGATGGATCAACCATCTATGTGTTTGATACTTCAATAATATATAAATTGTTATAAAATGTATTAACTCTAATCGTTATAATATATTATCAGTGCTCAGTTATACCTTTTTATAAGGTCTTATAAAAGAAACTGTAAAAGAATGATGTTCTTTAATAAGCAAAGAAATGGTGGAAAGTTTGTTAATTTAGTGATTTAAAACTCTTATAAATAGTTTTTTAAACCTTGTATATTAATTTATTAACACTTATAAATAGTTTATAAATTCTTGCAAAATAGTTTTATAAGCCATTTTAAATAGTTTTATAAACTTTTATAAATAGTTATATAAATATTTATATGCGTTTTATAGACTTTATAGATGGTTGATACAAAGTTTTATAAGCTCTTATACAATTTATAAATGGTTCATAAATGGTTTTATAAACTCTTATAAAATGACTCTTATAAACTCTTATAAGCTCTTATACAATTGCCTAGGAATCTGACAAACAAAATGGCTTGAAATTAATTAGTAACAATAAATGTATTTCGACCCTTAGCGCTCAAATCCGCAACTCTCAGATGCTTCTCTCCAATGCCGCTGCTTCCAGACGTCCTGTGATGGTTCTTGACTCTGAACCCACTATCCGCGACATGGCTGTCTTGCATTACCAAGCTCAGCAGCTTCATTACATCCTGTGATGGTTTTTCTTTTCAACTTCCCACACATCAATTCAAGCTGAAAGCCAATTCAAGTTAAAGTTTGTAATGATCAAGAAGTTTGGAGTTGCATAAAGAGAGAGAAAATGATGAAGAGATATGATAAAAATAATCATGAGACATATAAGAGAAACAAGACACATGTCTTTCTTTAATATATTGTCTAACACGTATTTCTATAAGTGCTTGAAAGCTGTAAACCATTTGTAACTTACATTTACTCTAATATAATATTTTATAAACTAGTATATCAGAGATACATGGACCAGCTATATACATTTATAATTTATTTATCAGTCTTATCAGCTTTGAGTTTATATGATACTTTATAAACAAGTATATCTGAGTTTTATAAGTGATTTTTAATAAATTCTAATGCATTATTGTTTATGAATCCTTAGATAATACTTATAAATGTTTTAATCAGCTCTTGCAAATAATTATCTGTAGGCCTTCATATAAAATATTTATGTGAGACATTTAAGAGAAACAAGACACATGTCTTTCTGTAATATATATCTCTAACATGTGTTTTTATAAGTGACTGAAAGCTGTAAACCATTTGTAATTTAAATTTACTCTATTTTCTTCTTTAAAAATTTAGTAACATGCATCTTCATGTATTTATATTACCGATTTTTTTTTTGTTTAATAAACTTTTTATCATGACTTTCATAATGCTTTCTATAATTTTATTATAAGATTTATAAGGAGTTATAAGTTATATAATACTTTATAAACTAGCATATCTGAGTTTTATAAAAGTTTATAAGTGATTTTTAATAAGTTATATAATACTTTATAAAGGGTTATAAGTTATATAATACTTAAAAAACTAGTATATCTGAGTTTTATAATAGTTTATAAGTCAGTTTTAATAAATTTTAATGCATTATAAACTAGTATATCTTAGTTTTATAATGGTTTATAAGAGATTTTTAATAAGTTATATAATACTTTATAAGGGGTTATAAGTTATATAATACTTTATAAACTAGTATATCTGAGTTTTATAAAAGTTTATAAGTGAGTTTTAATAGGTGCAGGAATTGCCATTTCAAATGCTTGTTGTTCTAAAGGAACACAATAGTCACTGGATCTCTTACAAATGAATTATACTTTAATAGTTTATGTAGAAAGCCTTATAGACTGATTTTATAAATTCTTATAAAGTCTTATTAATTGTTTTATAAACCATTATAAATAATTTACAAACATTTATAACAGAATTATAGACATTTATAAAGAGATGATGATACATACGTGGCAGATTTTGAGGCTCATGCGGACAGCAAACAATGCTCCACCGCTTCAGACCCCACCGCCTTCAGCTCCACGAACAGGAAACCTCATTTGTCGGACTTACAAATCTTATATACCTTTATAAATGGTTTATAAACTCTTACAAATAATTTTACATACCCTTATAAATTATTTTATAATCATTTATAATGGTGTATAAACTTTCTAAATTATATTTATAAACTCTTATAAATTATTTACATACTTTTATCTTAACAAGAACTATTCAAATAACAAGTCCAAATAAGCCTTATTTGCTTTTTGGATAACTTAAGGAAGCACATCCTAAAATTTCTTGAACTTTTGTTTAAAAACGTCTTTATAAAAACTTATAAATCGTAGAGTTATTCTTTTAAAAATATCATGAAATCCATATTTATATTTTACAAATGGTGTAAAAAAAATTGGAACAAATTGAACTTTTAGCAAATAACTGTATGATTGATGTTTCAGAGAGAAACTCACACACATTAAGACTGAATTAAACAACATTTAAAGAGTTTGCGAAGTCAGTTGCTTAGAACATATTCGTATAAATTGTTTATGTAAATGTTTAATAAACTCTTATAAATTATTTACATACCTTTATAAATCCTAGATAATTATTTTATCAACTCTTATAACTTGTTTAATAAGTATTTCTAAATGGTTATAGACTCTTATAAATGATTTAAGTGATTTTCTAAGTGATTCATAAACCAATAAACCTTATAAATTATATACATACCGCTGATAAACAGTTTATAAACTTCAATAATTTTTTATAAACAGTTATAAATGGTTTGTAGACTTATTAAATGTTTTATAAATGGTTTATAGGCTTAATGTTTCTTATTTCCCCGTCCTCAAGCAGCTCCAAGACTCTGATACGTAAAGCTACTATCTCTCTGGACACAACGACGACGGACATACACCGATCAAGTTCAGAAACCCCAAGTATCTCTCAGTGCTCAATTATACCTTTTTATAAAGGCCTTATAAAAGTATCTCTAAATGCTCAATCATTTATAAGACCTTTATAAACTATTATTAATGAATTATATACTCTTATAAATAATTATATAAGGATTTCTAAACTGTTATAAATATATTTATAAGCCCTTATAAAATATATTTATAAAACTTTAGAAAAGATTTATAAACCTTTGTATATAGATTCATAAACTCTTATAAATAATTTTAAATATTTTCATATGGGTGCTAACAATGTTGATCAGGAATGATATCACGGGGCGGAACATGCCTCTCTCTGATCTGCAAACCCTTCAGAACATGGAGATCGCTGATGGGAGCTATTCACATGACAAATTTTGTCACTACACAGCTGTTGTTGGTGACTTGAAAACCAGACTTATGGGAGCTAGATTTGTAGATATTTTAAAATTTTGACTTTAGATAGTGTCTAACTGAGATTTTAAATAGTTTTATAAACTTTTATAGTTAGTTCTATAAACATTTGTTTTATAAACCTTGTTAATCAGGTTTTTGCTATTGCTGTGAGAAAGATCCGAGAATGTTATATATCTGGTCTGGATACATTATGTACATCTGTAGAACTGAGGCGTTCATCTAACATTTTGGTTTTGTAAACCCTTTATAAATTCTTATATACCATTTTAAACATTTTAAAAACCCTTATAAACCCTTATAAAAGGTTTATAATATATTTATAAGTTCTTATAAACTAGAAGAATGAAAATTGTGTAGAGATACTGACTCAACAAAGAAAAACAGAGGGCATGTTGTGTTATATCCTTTGAAGGAAATTCAATATTGCCACGTGATATCTTGCATATTTGCATTGTTTTAGCTATTCATTCATATGCATTTTCATCATATA
>OVBX01006391.1:0-11906 GCA_900406325.1 Erucastrum elatum
TATATGATGAAAATGCATATGAATGAATAGCTTAAACCATGTAAATATGCAAGATATCAGAAGCATATAGACAAACTTAAGGCGCACATGGTTCATTGCAGTGTAGTTCATGGTTGGAATCCAGTTAGAGCAGACAAGTTTGTAGAGCACCTGATTGGTGGGAGTGAGAAACTTAGAGCTCATATCCTCCCATCTCTGAATCTGACCGTCCGTGAGGAAGCCACACACTTCATCAATGTTCTCATCCTGNTGGAGAGAAGTCATATAGAAATCCCCGAACATACACAGCTACACCTTCATCACGTTCCTCTGCATCCAAGAGATTAGCAAGAAACTCCTTTACCAGTGCTGGAATATACCCATCAACGTCAGTCAGAGTGTGGAGCAGTCCAGCTTCAGACACAACTCTAGTTACATCAGACAGCTTAGCATCAGATGGTGACAGGCGTTGTTGATCAACAAACTTCCTACGATGAAGGCCCTGTATGCGCTCGATTGCACCCATAGTAAAGAACCTGGTTGACGTGGGCCTCTTCTTTGGATGAACTAACTCCGGGTAGAACTGTGCTTTGGTTCGATACACGCTCCGACTCTCTTCAAACCTTCGTTCCTTTGGCTTGTTTGGAGGAACTCCGGCTTTGGCTTGTGGATTGTCTTCCTTTGAGTCGGATTCCGAGAGGGATTCTATCTCAGGCTCCAATGGTGGTGGTGGAGGTGCGCAAACCGAGCTACGGCGCATGCGTTTGTGCGAGGACTGGCTCGACGTGCTGGATGAAGCGCCTTGAACCGGTGATTTGGGGGGATCTGGCATGAGACGATTCAATCTAGCACTCCTCCTTTGTGGCTGCATGTTTGAGAAAACTTTCTTGATTGTCGATGCTAACGAGGTCCGTGTACCTGAGGTTTTAAGTAGATCTGGAAATCACAACATCACTAAACCAGAGCAGGCTCAAAGCCCAACAGTTAGCAAAAAGATTAAAAAGCCCAAAGATTTAATAAGAAAAGTTAAGCAAGAGCAAACAAGCCCAACTATCTATTTCGTGACACACACTCAATTTTAACCAAGTGAGCTTCAACATCACTTATGGACGCAAGACAAAAGGGGATTCAAGTCCACATCTTGACAATGTGTCACGGAGAACACAGAGAACACTTTATTGATTTATTTACAGAGTTCGTTAGTCCAGAGAAGATGAATCATGAACCAGATTTCCTCATCGAGCTCATCACAAAAAAACGAAGTGAAATCAATGTACCAACTCTCAACTGCTGCTTTCTCAGCCGAGTAGCATTCACACAAGAGATTCATCCTTCCAGTCCTCACAGTCTTGAGTTCAATCTCATCCTCCATCTGTACAGTCCGGAAACACGGATTAGGTATCTTATGATCCTGTCTCTTCAACACAACAGGTGTAACATCATCTTGTTTATCATTCCACCAGAGAGTGATAGTCAACTCTAGTGCAATAGACATACTTACAGTCAGAGATATGTGGAAGTGCACCCATCTAAGCCGTAAGTTGCCTGAAAGAGTTGACACAATCTCTGCCTAGTCTGGACAGTGATCAATATTAGAGAGCAACTGTTGTATCACCTGCCTCCAAAGTTGAGTATCCTTCTTCCTAGACCTTAATAGTAACTGTTGGAAAATATTTTGGTAACATAAACTGTAGACTCATATCACTTTTCTTACTTCCTATATCACTCACCCTCTGTCGTGTTTCCTCATTCAATCCAGACATTGATCACAAACTTAGACGAAAAATGTTGCAGCATCCCTGCCCAAGGTGATTGCCTTTCCTAACTTGAACCAGATGAAGGTATATTGACTGACTCACGACGAGAAAACTGTAAGGCTGAACTTGTTGATACAAGGTTTTAGGTATGGTGATATGAGCACCGTTGTGGACCTCTGTATTCATCCTCCCTCTTCTCCTGGACATGAGTTATTTAAAGATTAATGATCCCTAAGGCTTTACGAAGCCCCAGGAAGGTATTGAAGTCCAATGGTTTAGTGAAAAGATCAGCTAGTTGTTTCTCCCTTGGACACATGTTCTAGAGTGACTATTTTCATCTCAACCAACTCTCTCACAAAGTGATGTCTGATGTCTACATGCTTGGTGCGTGAGTGTTGCACTGGATTCTTTGTTAAATTAATGGCACTCATATTGTCACAATGAACAAGCATAGGGTCAGAAATGATACCATAATCTACTAACATCTATCTCATCCAGAGCAACTGTGTACACAAGCTCCCTAGAGCAATATATTCAGCTTCAGCGGTAGATAGTGAGACACAGTTTTGCTTTTTACTGTGCCATGCTACAAGATTGTTTCCGAGAAAGAAACATCCACCTGAAGTACTGTGATGATCATCTAAACAACCTGCCCAATCAGCATCACAGAATCCTGCAAGATTCATGTTAGTTTAAAATGTGTAATGAAGACCAAAGTTCAGGGTACCTTTCACATATTTAATGATACGTTTTACAGCATTCATGTGGGACTCCATGGGACGAGCTTGGTATCGTGCACAAATGCCAACACTTAGGCATAGATCAGGTCGGCTGGCTGTAAGGTATAGGAGACTTCCTATCATTGCTCTATAAAGCTTTTCATCCACTGGTTTTCCATGCTCGTCACGTGATAAATTTGTTGTGGTACTCATGGAAGTTGTGGCCACTTTGCTTGTCTCCATTCCAAAACGCTTGATAAGGTTTTTTGCATATGTGCTTTGAGAGATTGTTATTCCATCTGACATCTGCTTAAATTGTAGTCCTAAAAAGTAACTGAGCTCACCAACCATGCTCATCTCAAATTCTCTGGTCATAGTCTGAACAAATTCATCTACCATGGCTTGTGATGTGCTGCCAAATATGATATCATCCACCTACACTTGAATGATAATGATGTCACTTCCACTTTCTCCAACGAAGAGTGTCTTGTCAACTCCTCCTCTCTGAAACCCAGCCTTAATGAGAAACTCAGTCAGTCTTTCATACCATGCTCGTGGAGCTTGTTTCAATCCATACAAAGCTTTCTTAAGTTTGTAGACATAGTCAGGAAAGTGTGGATCCTCGAAGCCCTTGGGTTGTTCAACATAGACTTCTTCTTGTATAATTCCATTAAGAAATGCACTTTTCACATCCATCTGATACAGTTTAATTTGCAGACCGCATGCCATTCCAATCAACAGCCTAATGGACTCAAGTCGAGCCACTGGTGCAAATGTCTCATCGAAATCCACTCCTTCAACTTGAGAGTATCCCTGTCCGACAAGCCTTGATTTGTTACGCATCACGTTTCCCTCTTCATCTGTCTTATTTTTTGTGAATCCACTTAGTTCCAATAACATTCACACCGTTTGGTCGTGGAACTAGTGACCACACATCTAGTCGATCAAACTGCTCAAGTTCTTGATGCATAGATTCAGTCCAATATTCATCTTCCAACGCCTCTTGAAGTGTCTTAGGTTCTATTTGAGAGACAAAACATTCTACCTCATTCATTTTCACCATGAAGCATGCGAGCTTCACCATCTCTTTGAAGTTGATATGTTTCTTTCTTGTGACCCGTTCATCAAAGACTCCACCAATTACATCTTTGACTGAGTGATCTTTGTGAACTTTCCCACGGTCCAGATCCACCTTCACATCCTCTGAATCGTCTTCATCCTCAACTTTAGGCTCATCTTTAATTTCGGCTGTGGTGAGTGTGGGTTTCTCAGATGTTACACTCTCAATTGACTGTGTCACACTTGCCTGATAGAATCCTACCTCATCATCAAACACCATGTTCACTCTATCTCCAATGAATTTTGTACGTTTATTGAAGACTCTGTATGCTGAGCTATTTGTAGAGTATCCCAAAAACATACCTACATCACTTCTGGCATCAAATTTACTCAAATGATCCTTGTCATTCAGTATGTAGCATATGCACCCAAATACATGCATGTGGCTCAAGTTTGGAGTTTTTCCTTTGAGTATTTCATAGGGTGTGGTCTTGGTTTTGGGTTTGACGTATACTCGATTGATCACATAGCAAGCAGTGTTGATAGCCTCAGCCCAAAAACCAGATGGAACTGAGTATCCATGAAGCATGGCCCTAGCCATCTCTTGTAGTGTACGATTCTTCCTTTCCACAATACCATTCTGCTGAGGAGTTCTTGGAGCAGCATACTGATGTCGAATTCCTTGACTTTGACAGAAGTTGTCGAACTGCTCGTTTTGAAATTCTCCACCATGGTCACTTCTGATTTGAATTATACCACCTCTTTCTTGTTTGAGTTGTAATGCCAATATCCTGAAGCTCTCGATTGCATCTGATTTATGTTTCAGAAAGTCCACCCAGGTGTATCTCGAAAAGTCATCAACTATTACAAGTATGTATTTCTTTCCAGCAATACTGTCTGGAGTTATTGGACCCATAAGGTCCATGTGTACCAATTCTAGGATCTTGGTGGATCTGATCTCGGTCATCTGCTTGTGTTGGACTTTGACTTGCTTCCCTTGGCAGCATGCTCCACACACTGTGTTGGTATTGGGTTCTAACTCAGGAACTCCTCTGACTACCTCTGCATTTACTAGTCGAGACAAACCATGAGTGTTCATGTGACCTAACTTCTTATGCCACAGATCGATTTTAGACGTTGTAGCCGAACAGCACACGGTTGTGGGTTTCCACATATAGCAGTTATTTCCAGTTCGTACTCCACACAGAATAATGACACCACTTGAGTCAACAGCTCTACATTCTTTGCTGTTGAATATGACTTCAAGTCCCTCGTCACAGAGTTGACTCACACTGATCAAATTAGCTTTAAGTCCATCTACATAGTAAACGTTTATGAGACGTGGCAGGTCTGCTCCTTCAGTGTTCCCTACTCCTCGGATCTTTCCATGTCCACCATCTCCAAATGTGACTTTTCCACCTTTAATTGGTTGAAGTTTCTCAAGATGCTCATAGGTTCCCGTCATATGTTTAGAGCACCCACTATCAAAATACCATGGAGAGTCAGCTTGGGTACTCCCGTCGGTACTGGTGTAGGCAACGTTGCAGATCTGGTTGGTGTCAAGTCGTGTGAATGCAAGGTTGTATACCTCTTTCAATTCTTGTTCTTGAGGTGTTTTCATTTGATAACTGTGTGACTCAGTAGTATCGTTGTGTAACTTCTTTTGAACACGTTCTCCATAGTTTGGGTAAAGATCTCGTTTTGCTATCCACACATGTCCCCACAGAGATGGTTCAATGAAACACAAGTTCAGTCTCCAGGCACGCTCGTATTGGTGTTTGCGAAAGACGCAGAATCTCACATGATGTCCTCGCTTTCCACAAAAATGATATCTGTTACCACGTCTCCTCATACGAATTCGATTTTCTTCATTGTTCCGGTTGATGATCCGTCCTGACTATGAGAAGATGGTCCAATGTCTTGGTGCCAGTAGACAGCATTCTAATCTTCTTATGATTTTCTGTTAGCTGATTTTCCAGTAATCTGCACTTATCACGTTCATGAACAAATAGTTCACTCAGTTGTTTGAATTTCAACTCAGATTCCTTGTTTAGGTGCTCCTGATCGTTCAAAGCTTTCTTCATCAACATGATCTCTGAGTCTATCTCCTTTGGAATGGTCTGGGTGAGTGAATGTGTCTCAGGTTTTTCCAACTCAAGAATGTTTACTTGAGCTTTAAGCATTGCTCTATCTTTCAATAACTGAAGATTCTCATGACTGAGTTGAGTGAATTGGTCGAATAGAGCTTTGTACTCTGCTTCAAGATCCTGGTTGAGATCATCATCTTCTTCCTCATTCTGTATTTCCTTAGCTTCAACAGGCATGCTTGAAAATTCCTCTTGTCCAATTAGTGCCATGAAGTTTAGATGTAGTTCTTCATTCTCGCTGTCGCTCTCTGACTCTGTGTCACTGAAACACACCAGTGATTTATCTTTCTTTAATGTGCTTGGACATTCACTGCGAGTATGTCTGTACCCTTTGCACTCTATGCATTTAAGTTCTTTTCTTTTAGTCAGAGGACACTCATTGCGAAAGTGACCAAAACCCTCACATTCATGACACTGAAGCTCTTTCCTCTTCTTTGATGAGTCCATTCTTGAACTCTGAGAGTTATCACGGTCAGAGTCCGACCTCTGAAATCGGCTGTTATTCCTATTTCCACCCTTCTCAACACGTTTCATGAATTTGTTAAAGTTTCTTGCCACCAAACCCAGATTCTCTTCAATCTTCGTCATCCTATCATTCTCCTTGGAGTCTGCAGTGAACGCTAAACTTTTCTGAGATGTAGACTGGCGATCCGTTCTTTCCAATTCATGTACTTTCAGTATTCCAGACAGTTGATCAAATTTCATCTCATCAGTATCAATCGCAATGTTGAGAACAGCCTTGTAGGCCTCAAATCTTGGGGGCAGACATCTTAGTAGCTTCTTCACTAGATCTTTCTCTTCATACTTCTTTCCCAGAACTGAGGATTCATTCGCTATCTCACTGAGTTTGGAGATAAACCCATCGATTGGTTCGTCATCACCCATACGTAAGTTCTCAAACTTTGATGCTAGATGGTCGATCCTAGTTCGACGCACGCTTGTGTTACCTTCAAAGTGATTTATCAAAGTATCTCATGCTTCCTTAGCTGATTCACACGCTTGTATGATTTTGAATTGTTCCAAGTCAACAGCTGAGAAGATGACTGTCAGAGCTTTAGAGTTGAACTTAGAGGCTGCTTTGTCTGAATCTGTCCATTGATCCTTTGGGTTGGGACATGTGGTCTTATCATCCATGATCACCGTAGGTGGAGACCAGCCATCTTCAACTGCAGTCCAGGCATCTTCATCAATCCCTCTGATTACGTGTCGCATTCTGGCTTTCCAGTGTCCAAAATTTCCTCCATCCAGCATGATGGGCTTCTGAAGCGTGATCAGTTCCTTCATGTTGTCCATGAAATCCGCAGGACCTCAACCTGTTAATGGTAGTTGGTACCACAGAGGTTTCCCGCTCTGATACCAAATGTAAGTTCAGAGACAACCAACTAAAAGGAACAACACTCAAATCCAAGAATACTCTTCCTTGTATATTAGAAACTCTTTAAACAATCACCTAGATCTGCTTAATCCGGATTACTCTCAGTCACACCCGACTAGAGACGGACCAGTTTCTAAACTTCTAGAACACAAGAGCTCGACGTTCAACAACCTGAACTCGACTCAACGTAACTTGACAAGAACAACCTCTTGCTCAAGCTTTTCTCTCAATTAAAACGCACACCCTAAACCTACAACCTGTAGTCAGGTTTTATACTTTATCTGATATTCTACTTCCCTAGATCTTCGGATAACTACAAATCTTCCAGATATATTTCCTAGTCTCGATTACATTGCCATGTCACCATTCTCAGTAACTCTCGACTATGCGTGACCCATCAATCTTCATGTGTAACGCAGCACTTCAACTCTTCATGGACCAGGCTCAATATCTTTGAGTTTACAAAGAGTAGAAGACACAAAGAGAAGGTATGCCTCCACCTACTATCTCAGCTTTGTATCACTTACATTTGTTACTTGTCTAACCAATAGTATGATAAATTGATAATAATATCTCGGTTTGGTTAGCAGTTGCTTTTCACTGTGTTTCCTTTTGACATTCACGGTATCCTGACAATACTTGCCAACTTTGCGAGTATCCATATTCCAACGATGCTAATAAGAAGCTCCACTTGGAAAGTGATGAACACAAAGTAAGCATTCCTTGCCTCCCTCCTAAGTCACAACTTGTATCATTAAATTTTTTTCATTGTAAAGATAACATCTTGGTATCTAACTTTGACCCCCCCCCCCTATGTTATCGTTTTCTCATATGTGTTGGCTGAGCAGGCCGCCGTCGCAAGCTTCTTTCATAAGACATAGGCTTCCCTTGTCGCTTCAGAAGAGCCTCTCTTCAACGAGACTAAGAAGTAAAGCGTGAACTAGACAAAGAAGAAGAGTGCATGGTCCTATATATACTCTCTATGACGTGTCAGTTAAACTTGTGATTCTTTTTTCTACATATGAAGATTGGATTTAGTACCCAGCGGGTTTTGTTTCATTCGTCTTTTTATTGGTCATCAAATGTTCCACTGGTGATAAAAGTGGTAAACTAAACAAAGTTGAAGTGAAGTTACCCCATTCTTGTTTATGTCAAACCTCACTTCAGTATCCATCTTTAACAACAAATCAAAATCGTATTGGACGAGGCTGGATCTGTATTTGTGCTTTTCTTGACCGACACCAGAAACTTGACAAGTGTAGTTGCATCATCAGTTTCACACCTCCACAGTACTGATCCCACTCTCCATCAAAAGCAACCGAGACCATGTATACAGTAAGAGCAATAACGTGAAAGCTCCTCTCTAAGATGTTGATGTCGTGAATGGTTCTGCATTTTCCAAGGCCATGCTACCATCTCCAAACTTAACCGCAACTCCAAAAGACACACACTTATGTATCAACAGAGCAACAACTTGTTTCACTCTAAGAACCTGGATCGCTGAGCTCATATTTTTCTTGATCGCGTTGGCATAACATGAAAAGACCGCCTTCTGACTTGAAACATAGATACTGATCTTGTAATGTGAGTTTTGTCATTTCCTCGGATGTATACTTCCACCGCCAAGACTTAAAGAATTGTTTCCCATTTCTCTTTTTCAGCCAGAAACATCGATGTTCTTCCTAAGATGCAGTGTACTGAACATGATTCTTTTGTCTCTCCTTTCCCATGTTTTTTCCTTTTAAACTTGAAATTACAAGATTTGAAACACTTCTTCTGCTTTTTAGAAAGATATACAGAGAGTTTTGTAATAACCAAAACAACTGCCACAATGTAATCAATGGTCTTGCAGCTTTTCCCTAGCCTTCAACACATCATTCTCTTCTGCAGACACTTTTTTTTGTTCGGTCCAGCTTTCTAAGAAGATACAGTCTTCTTAATAAGAGCTACTTTAGTTCCTTTATCTGATGAAGTTTTAGCTGCAGTGTCATGTTTTAATTACCCTTGTACGCCCACAATAAGAAATAGGAGAAGACAAAACTTGGTAACTGTTACATACTCAGAAAGTCAACAATATCAATAACCGCTTTAAGTCTTAAACAAAGTCTTTACAAAGCAAGATACCTCTGCGCAAACGGCTCGTGTGGGCAAACGAAACTTATTCAAAGCTGTCTCATGATCAATCTTAGGACATGCTTCCTTCCGTAACACCACTTCTGATGAAAAAGGACTCTTGACCTCCCTTTGGAGTGCTTCAATCTGAACCACAATATGTTTCTTTCTCTCCACATGATTCTCGCATCTGAAGTCTCTAACGTTGTGTGTGCGGCTCCACTTGCTTAAACGTTGGAGCACAAAAACAAAAGGATGTGATCTCTGTTTTTCCAACATCTCAGTCTTCTTCACAGGTGTGATAGCTTCTATCTCACACTTCAATACAGTCCCTTGAACACTTTTAGAAACCTGAATGCTCACTTCTGACTGAGAACCACACGTTTTTGGGGGTAAAGTGGGCCAAGAACGTCGGAATCAGCCAATGCACCATCGCGATGATCCAATTTCTAGTGTTTGATTCGATTCCAAGCTCACCACAGCACCAACTGGTAGAGTTTGGATATCAATTCTCTTCTCAAACGTTCACAAACTCAATCACAGATCAACAAGAACAATCGATTGAATGAGAAACAACGAATCACCTTCGAATCTAGATTTGAGAACGCAGATGAGCATCTCCTCAAGACATCACTCTCAATCCAAATTCTGTAGCTGCCTCCCTCGAAACGACGACGGAACTCTGATGCTTGATACTCTTTCTCCTCTTCATCTGCAAAGACTCTAGATGAGACAGAATATTTCCCAAGCTGCCAGCACAGCAATAAACTGCTTCAGGCATGCTTATCAAAATAACAATCTCAAAATATTACAAATTCTAAAGATTTTACACTGAAGTGTGAGACTAAACAATTGCAGAACAATAAGTTGAGAGGGGCCAGTTGAGTGTTGTGGTCTCTTCTTGAAGATCTTATCACATTTGAAAGTCACCCCCGTGCAGTTGACTTGGATGCACTTTTATTACCACATACTCTATTTCACTCTATTTTAGAGTAAAAATAGAATGAGGTTATAGATGTCCTAACTACTAACATACATATTCGAGACTTTATGATTGTTAGATACAAATTGTTTAATTAATAATTATTAAAAATTAAATAGAAACTAAGCTATAAGACCATGCGCAACGGTGGGTTTTGTTGGGTTCATGGGCGCGAGTTCTAAGGTCCGAGAGATTAAAAACCAATAAAAAGGGTTTGTTTTCACGAACCGGGCCTTACTCACGATCCGCTATATTGTGGTTTTTACCACGCGCCGTGTCCTGGTTGGACGAAAGAAACCGCGTAGATGGGGGAGGGAAGAAGGGTTTCCCCGTGTCTCTTCTCATTTTCTCATATCGAAACAAAAGCTAGGGTTTGTTGGGTGAGAGGCGATTATACGAGCGACGCCGATTCTCTCATTTTTTCTCGTTCAAATCGACGACATACCGTCTTTTCCACGACCTCTGGTGAGTCTCGTGTAGATCGACGGTTTGATTTCGTCGATTTAGATCGAAATCCTTTTCTGAGATTTGAAATCAATTTGGGGTTTTCGGGTTTAGGATTTAAATCGATAGCTAGGGTTTCGATTAATCGTTTTCTGAGACATGCGTGTTTCATTTTGGATTTGTTTGTGTGACATCAAATCGATAGAGGGCTTTGGAGATAGGGTTTCGATTTGATTTGATAAGTTGATTCGATTTTGTTTCGATTATAGTATTAATTCCTGAAGAGGGTTCGATTTGATTCGTTGATTCGATTTGGTGGTGTTAATCGAATTCTCAAATTCGATTTTGAAAAAAAAAATTGGGGGTTTTTAATTAGGGTTTAGTTATCTGACTTTTGAGATTCAAAGAGATCCTACAAGTGTACTAATACCTTCTGATATATTTCACAGATGGATCCCGCCGAAGAGATTAGAGATTCAAAGAGGCATAAAGAGTATGCCAACATGCTCAGATACACTTGCGATTCTGAGTATGGGATTCCAAGAAGGTGTTCGTGTGGTGGGAGAATCATCGACGAGGTGAAAGTGAAGGAGGAGCACGACACTTTTCCCGGGAAGGGGTTCTTCACGTGCGTCAACTACGAGGTAAAATGAAACTTTCAACGCTTCATGAAATATACATTTGCAACAATACTGATTATGTTTTTTTTGATACAAGGCTGATGGGTTACACATCCGTCAGCCTTGGGTAAATGGTGTCCAGAAGCAGCTCGAATGGTTGACTAAGCGTGTGGAGGCGGCTGAAGAGGTGATCAAGTTTATTCCGAGTCTGAAACACTAGATTCAGACTCTGGAGGTGAGTAAAATGAATTCTAATTCGTCTCATATAACTTATTATTATGTGACTAACAATATTTTTTTATTGTTTCCATGTCCAGGGCAAGGCGAAAGAGCTCAATCTGCAGGTTGATCGTCTCACTGGGGAGGTTTACAACCTCACGGTGCAGGTCGGCGTGCTGGAGAAGCTCTGCTTCGAGTAACAAGCAAAGGTAAACACTCAATCTCAATGAAGTAGACTAGGTAGAGTAGAGGTGAAGTACAAGTGAACTTAATTATGTGTCTGTTTGCTTTAATGAATTTAAGTAGATATTTAAATGAAGTGAATTAGGTAGACTCCTTGTTCGAAAACTCGCTAGGCGCTACGCGTGCGGTGCACCAGCGTCTAGCGATTTATTAGAAAAGCGGAAAAAAATCGGAGAGTATTCGGGGCGGAATTTTCTGTATTTTTATATGTATAATACCATAATTATACGTATAATACAAGAAATACATG
>OVBX01006394.1:0-11903 GCA_900406325.1 Erucastrum elatum
TCCTGTAAAAAAGAGGATGGAATAAACCCGTCGATAATCTATTCTTGAAAAACGGATATATTAATATATACAATTATTTTGGGTAAAGATCCCGATGAATCCACCGAACCCTTTTCCCTAAACTAGACAAAATACCAAATACAACACAAAATACTAAATTCAGATCACAAATAATGGGCCAATTTTTTTCCTCCAAAGGCTTTGAATTTGGCAAGGTGTGAGCCGACCGTTTGTTTCACCAGCAACTCCTCCACTGTCACTTCTCTGAGAACAAAAGAACAATAGAATGAAAGTTCAACTTCCAGGCTATTTTAAAGCAACATAAATCTAGTAAACTTTTGGTCAACAAAATGTTTGATTTTTGACAAAGAACACATTGTAAAAGTCAACTGCGGTGATGTTAGGCTGCTTCACGGCATGTTTACTAACAGGAATGGTTTCTTGAAAAGGGAGAGAATACTGTGAATGATGATAATGAAGTTGAAATTCAAAAATTTGCTCTAATAAATTGCTTAATCTTCTCTTGTGTTCTATATCGACCAGTTCCAGAAGTGGCTACATCTTGAGGATTTGTATTCGAGTTT
The DNA here is from genome assembly GCA_900406325.1 of Erucastrum elatum. NCBI lineage: Eukaryota > Viridiplantae > Streptophyta > Magnoliopsida > Brassicales > Brassicaceae > Erucastrum > Erucastrum elatum. The sequence goes on from OVBX01006394.1 coordinate 585, forward strand.
TGGAATTGTTGCCGTTTTTTTCTACTGTAATATAAATGAGACATTTCTGTGGTGATTGGAACTTTGCTGTTTATTACATACTCAAGAAGTACCCTAAATATGCAACAATACAAGAAATGACAGGACGTAGAAGTAAAAGTTTATTAGGGAAGATAAAAAAAAATGAGACAGAATCACAAAAGAGGTAGTCTCTTGTCACCATCATCTTCACGAACAAGCTCAATATCTGAAGGTTCAAGATCTTCAAAAGGGACCTCCAGTGAGTGGGAGTATCCCGCATTCTTTTATCTTCCATGCTTTGAAATCCAAATTGAGGAGCCCGAAATCAAAAACAAGCTCGGTGGAAGTGACCTCCTCTGTTTCAACCTCAACCTCAAATGTGCACAGATGCCCCGGCAAAACTCGTCCTACCCTTTTATTACAAGCAATGGAAGCATTCCCTCCGAACGTGATGGTAGAAAAGACAGATGTGGTTTCCCAAAGTCGAAAGTTATTTTCGTCATCATAAGCACATAAGATGCAAGCCTTAAATTTGGTTGATTTTCCAACGGGCAATTTATTCAACTTCACAGTTAAGGAACCCCCAAAAGATCGGTAAGTGAAGCATATAGGCACTTCCTCAGCGGGGAAAACCGCATAGTTATTAGTTGGCGTCTGGATGATGAGATTTCTTGCTTCTTGATTTAGTTTGAAGCTGTTTGCAAAGTTGAGACGAATATCTTGATTGGGAAAGGAGCAATGTAGTCTCTCTAGGGACTCACAGTTTTCTGCATCTAGTTCCAATAACGAATCCGGTAGCTGTGGGATTGATACCAGCTTCCTCATTCCGCTTAGTACAAGTCGACGTAGACGAAGTATTCTACCTATCCACGGATCAAGCTCTTTAATGTTTATTGAACTCTCAGAATACTTAATGATGATATTCTTTTGGAATTTCTGGTTGATGATCTTACCACTATGTCTCGAGAAATCTGACTTCGAGCGTTGCTCTGTTTCCGATTTCAACAAGCTAGGGAACTCCACCAGACTCGAGCAATTTTCCAGATTCAATTCTTCAAGATTTACTATATTCCAAATAGATGATGTAAGTTTCACCAGACTCGAGCAACCTTTGAGATTCAATGTTTTGAGATGCAATGCATTCCCAATAGAGGAAGGGAGCTCCACCAAACTTAAGCAATGGCTGAGACTCAATTTTTCAAGATTGGTTGCATTCCCAATAGAAGAAGGGAGCTTTACCAGGCCTCGGCAATAGCTGAGCTCCAAGCAATATAGATTAATGGCAGTTGAGAGATCAGGAAGCTCCTTCAAACTTTGTGAAAAACTCAAATCCATCCACTTGAGATTGCTGAGCGGCTATAATGACAAAAAGGAAGCACACAAGAACAACACGCTGGTTAGATTGCCTAACTTGAAAATTATTTTCAAAAATAAAATATTACTTACTTGATTTTCTTTCCACAATTTCTCAAGCCTACTACTTGTCATGCTGAGTAGGACTAGGAGCTTCGGATTAAAACTTGATGGAAAACATGACATGGGAAACTGTGGCCAAATCAGTACTTTAAGTTTTCGGGATATGTAGTTCAGACTTAGCGGATTAATGCCTCTGCCAAGGATTAATATGAATTGAAGATTAGAAAATCTTTCAAAGACTCTTTCACTTGTCCATGTTATGTCCTTATTCCACTCAAAATCTATTCCTACGACACTGCTATTACCCTGTAAAACAATCCAATAAACCATAAATAGATGATGGTTAGTTATTAAATAATCTCACATTTTAGAGAGCACTCCAATGAAAATATAATATCAAAACTTACTGCTTTGTCATCACTAAGTACTTCATCAATATCAATTGCATCAATCAAAAACTGGCGTTTACCAGGTTCGCTAGATTCTTTTCGCACAATTTGTCTTCCTAGTTGGAATAGCAATGTGGACATCCTTATCAATCCTGATTGGCTATATATGAGAGATCTTTCAGATAAGACGCGAAGCCCTTGTCTCACATCTTCAAAACAATTTTCTAGACATTTTTCCACCATATCAACTGGGTGACCACTGAAAAGACATGCTAAATAAACAAATAATCTTTTATCTTCATCATTTAAAGCATCATAACTAAACTTTAAAATGCTCGCAATTTCTCCATTTCGGTCAAGGTGAATCTTTAACCTTGGTAGTGCTTCTCTCCAATCTTGTACAGACATTCCTCGAAAATAGGATCCCATAACCCTCAGCCCCAACGGAAGTCCACCTACAAGACTGCTAACTTCACAAGCAAGCTTCTTGAAACCATCCTTGGGGTAGTTTTGACCAAAAGCATACATGCAAAACATCTGAAGAGCCTCATCATCTGATGGTAAGTTCACCCTGTGTATATGGTCGACCCCACTCGATTTTAAAATGTTCTCATCTTGTGTTGTTATGATAATCCGACTCCCGGGACCAAACCAACTTGTTTCTTTGGCCATGGCTTCTAGTTGTACTAACTGATCCACATCATCAAGGACGACAAGAACTTTCTTGTCTTTCAACCTGTCTTTGGCAACTCCCAAATGTGGAATCTTGATACCCGTCTCGTTGGTTAGTTGAGACATAAACTGCTTCTGTAAATCCAACTTCGCATTGTAGTTATCGGAACAAGCCATTATCACATACTTCCGTTTGATATTGTCCATAAAAACACATAGTTGGAAATCTTGGGAGTGTCGGTTGAATAGAGATCTAGCAATGGCGGTCTTACCAATCCCAGGCGGACCCAAGATCCCTATTTTTCTGACCTCATCTGAATCTAGCCGTAATAATGGTTCTAATTCTGCCATACGAGATTCCATTCCAACTAAGCCGTCAAAGTCACTGCATGGTGCTGAAAGGTTCAACTTCTTCGAAACATCAGTGGCAATATTTTCAATCATATCTGCTTCATTCTCCCTGAACAAATGGATGATCAATAGTTATGTTATATGTTCATGACTAATTGCACACATACTTGTATTAGTACTTAATTGTAGATAAAGGAAAGAAAGTAATGCTAGTTGGACGCTACATACTTTAACACATACACATTTTTGTATAGAAAATATGAAGCTTCAGGAAGGTTGTTGTTTAAAAGCTACATATATAGAGGTAGTTGATGTGTTGGAAAGATTAAGAGTAAGTGGGAATCAAGATGTTTGGCGAGCAGCCCTGGTACGGGTTTAGGGACTGGAAACGGGGACGAGAACAGGAACGGGAACGGAAAATGACAAAACTAAAAAGAATAGATACGGGTACGGGAGTAGGTAGGGCAGTAAATACAAGGTCTAGTTAATTTGAACACTTCTTTACTCTGTTCTAGTAATTAAGTTTTGGTCTGTTATGGTTTAGTTTGCTTGCAGTGGAGATAATTGTCTAATTATTATGAACTTAGCGAATTTTAATCACCAAATTCAGTTGTTATTTTAATAAGTAAGACGATAGTTAATTGTAGATAAAACGTTGGGATAATAATTATTACAAATTTCTTAAATAAAATCAATCAATCAATCTAGTTTAATGTTTTGTTTCACTCTTTTTCTATTTGAGGTTTATAAATTCTATTTGATATTATCTCTATAATATTATTTGAGAAGTTAGAAAACGAATTAAAAAACAAAAATATATGTATAAATAATATAATTTCATTAAAAGGAAAGTTCACAAAATAGTAATATCATATTTAAAAATATTTTAAAATAACATGATAAATACATTTTTATAGTAACAATATATATTTTCAAAGTAAAAGAAATACTTTTATATATCTATTTATTTTCTTAGATGATTATATAATATAATTAAGTAACATAGACTGATATATGTTTTATTAACTAAAATAGTTTAAACTTACTCTTATTGAAATGTTATTTATATTTCTTATATTTAGTTGACTATAATATTTTTCAAACACAGCAAAAATATCTATAAATTATAATTTACTTATATAATATGTTTTCTCAAATACAAACACAATTTTTACTGCTTATTTTTAGGAGATATTAAGAAAACAAAAAATGTTATATTTTACATTATCAAAATTATATATTTTCTCAATATGAAATTTGATATTAAATTTTATGTTTTTATGTTTGTAAAACTTAATATAACCATAATCAAAAGGCATAAAATTATATAGAATTTATAAAACTATTTTAGTTATTGTAATATTGATATATGTATATAACTTCCTATAGATCATCATTTTGTTTTCTAATATCATTTAAAAACCAAAAAATAATAATTTTATACACATTATTAAAATACATGCACATTTAAACGATAAATAAAATTAATTTGACTTAGTTTAGTTATAATAAAACTAATTATAATTCAGTTTCAAATTTGAAAGAATATATGTAACTTAATATACTCACAACATGAGTGATTCGACTAATCCAAATTATATCTAAAATTGCAAATTTAAATATAATAAGAAAATATAATTTTAAAATAACAATAATTTATTTTATTACTATAAATTATAAAATTACTCAAAAACACATTAACAAATGAAAATAAAATATTAACCAACTGTGATAATTTACATATCTAAGATAACAACCAACTTAAATGCAAATAAGAAAATTAATCAAATTTTAATATAATTATAATTAAAAATATTATAGTAAAATTCAGAGAAATAAATGCAATTCAATATATTCAAATGATAATTAAATCGACTGTAAAAACAACAAACCCGAGTAAAAAGAACATATCTAAAATCATATGTCTAATTAATTTAATATAATATTATTAATATTAATTATGCATAAAATTATAAATTAATTTAAAATTAGAAGTAAATATCAATAAATTATTATAATTTATATTTACTTTATCAATATCAATATTTATAATATGCTTGCGACATATTTTTATTCTATTTCTTTTGGTTGGATTTCTAGAGAAAAAAAAACAAGGCAGTAGCAGGCCTGGGCAGTAGATATGCTTGCTAAACAGAGTTTGAATGTTTGTGTTAGGCTTTTGGCTCCTGACTATTTTATTTAAATGAATGGAAGTTGTGTTTCAAAAAAAAAAGAAAAATTGAAGAGTAAGTGGGAATCAAGATGACGAACCTGTTTGCTGAATGGAAACCTGCAATTTGGGCGACTTCCGTCAAAGCACGTTTCCACCTTTGGATGTCTTCCTTTCTTTTGCCTCTACAAGTTTTTCCCAAGACTTTCCCAAAATCGCCGCTCTGCTTCTTTACATCGGTTGGATCTACTTCATAGAAAAGGGGCATCACTGTTTGACCAAACTCTTTTCTGCACTTCATGATCTCCGCCAGCTCGTTCAAGCACCATGTCGAAGAAGCGTAGTTCTTCGAAAGCAAGACAATCGCGATCCTAGATCCTCTAATAGCTTCTACGAGCTCAGGACCGATCAGCTTACTTCTCTCTATATCGTTGTCAATGAATGAGTCGATTCCTTTGCTTCTGAGCTCCTTGAGAACGTGGCTGAGAAAGTTTGTGCGTACATCTGCCCCATGGAAGCTTGGGAAGACATGATATTTCCAATTTCGAGGAGCCAAAAGAGTTAAAGAAGAAGTAGCCAGTGTTTTGTTTTCTTGATTTGATCTTGATTTTCTGTTGAAAAATATTGTAGCCAAGAGCACCAAGAAGCATATTGCAGCCGCAACAAGATTGGTAAGTGAAAAATAAGAATCCATACTAGTATGATGAAGAGAGGATCAAGATCTCAGAGCTTTCTAGATAAGGTGGAAGAATTAACGAACAAAGAGACTCTCTGTATATACCAACAAGGAACTGTTGATCGTTTACTTATTCTTTTTCAAATTAAGAATGAGATAGTTTAGTTTTTGTTTTCAATTTTTTTTATTATCAACCCAAGTGGATTTGTATCTCTATTATTAAAATAGAAGTACATATATAAATTACCCATTAATTTTCAGAGTTATTTACAATAGCATGCCACTGAAGTAATTAAATGAACCATTAAATGAACATATATTTAAAGAATTATTGTCTTTTTCTATTTATTAAGCAGTTTCCTAAATCAACTTAACTTAATTTCGTATTTAATATATTTCCTAAAATAAATTAGCTGATTTTTAGAAATATTCATATTTAAAATTTATTTTAACAATATTAAAATTGAATAATGTTACAATTAATTATTTGAACATAATTCAATTTTAAATTCCACATTAAACAATATTTTGAATATTCCTAAAATATATGCTTAACTTACCATTAATTATTTTTAATAATAAATCTATATATGCTAAGATTTTAAATATTTTAAACTACTTATAGAATAAGATGAAATATTTGTAACTCAATATTATTTTAATATAATTAAATCACACCTAAGATTATATATTTTTTAAGAATTTTTAAAGTATATGTTTAACTATTTTGGTTGCTATTAATTATTTTCAACAAAAAATTAATACTGAAATTTAAATATATTTGAATTATTTTTAAATCAATGTTTAATGTTTATAACCAAGTATATTTTTTCTAATGTATCTAAATCTTATTATATTATCCATATTTGATCAAAATATTTAAATTCTTTTTTTACATTTGACAAATAATTTTATGTTACAAGAAATATTATTTAAACTATCAATATGTCAATATTAATTTTTCAAAAGTTTATTAACAAGCACGTGATACAACTTTTACAGCAAATAAGCTATTCGACTGTTGTGTTTATAAAAAAATTAGAAATATGTAAATAGTTAAAAATATAAACTGATAAATATTTAAATAATATTTATTTATATAAAAGTGAAAATAAATACTCGTCTGGTCGGACGGATCCAGCTCTGGTATGCATTTAAATGTCATGTGTGTACCCCAATTTAGACCCGGGTAATCGTTGACGTATCCAAGTCTTGGTAAACTATGGAAAAGGGAAAAAAATATGAATAATAGATTATAGATCTATCTTTTCGCATATATGCCATTTTGCTTCCTACGGTTTTTGACTATTTGGATTCATTTTCACATTGCCAAGCACTTGGACCAAACCCAATGGCGTTCACATGACACCACCCTAAAAGTATATCTAAACTGTATTTGAGCAGTTGAGCTTGAAATGTTATGATCTCTGATAAAAAATGAATTTGAGGATTAAGCACGCGTCACCAATAGCTGGATGGTGAATGTCTTATCGCCGGAATATTCCCCATCTTGTTTCCGTTGACAGACATTAACCAAATCTAGACGAAATAAAAGAAGATATGTGTTAGTTCCTCCAGGGAAGAGAGCTAGGAGATTTGAAATGTCAGTGTGTGAGTTTTCGAATTTTTGGCAATGAATATAAGAAGGATGAATTTTTTATTCGTTTATTACGTTCAATAAAGCAGAGGATCTGGAGTTTACAAAGACTTACGATCTACGATCATAACAGTCTTCCGCCTAATATCAGTGCTAGATTGCAGTGTTCACACGTGGCTGTTATAAGCTGTTGCATCTGGACATGTCTCAAAATTTTTGTGTACCAGTATAGAAAAATAAATTGAATTTTGTGTCTACTATAAATACAGATCTAAAGATTTGTAAGATAATTCATTCACACAATAATAAAAAAACTATTAGAGCTCAAGCCCAAAAGAAACAATAAGCTCGTTCACCTGTGCAACTAGGGTTTTCAGATGATATATCTTATTATATAAAACTTAGTTTTCAAAGTTACTGATTAACACGATCGTTCCATGTGGCGGTTATATAATTTAGACTGCGATATGTGTTAATATATTTTAAAAAATATAATAACAAATATTATTTATAGTAATTTTTCATTTTTAAATCCTAAATAAAATATAATTGCAATATTTTATTTGATAATATAAAGAGTTTTATAAAAAAGTAATTTTTAAAAATTATTTTGTAGTAATTTTTGTAAAAAAAAATTCCTTTTAAAAATATCATAAACAAACAGTTCTGAAAATAGTTTATTTAATACTAATTTCCTTTTCTAAAATCCTAATGAAGATATAAATATTTAAGATTATGACGTGTTTAATATGTTTAAAAAATTTAATTATAAATATTATTTATAGTAATTTTCCATTTTTAAATTCTAAATAAAAAATAAACTAAATATTTATTTAATAGTAAAGAAAAAAAATTTAAAATTACTTCGTAGAAATTTTTTTAGAAGTTTTCCTTTTTAAATATCAAAAACAAAAAAGATCTCAAAATAGTTTCTTCAATATTTCCTTCTCTATCCTAATGAAAATATAATTGTAAAAGATTATATTGAGGCTGTTTTTTCAAAGTTTTTAATTAATATGATTAAACATATATAGTGAGAATGATAAAACAGATAAAATCTATGATAAAAATATATATTGATAACAATTTATTTTTTTTCTGAAATTTTAAAGAAAAGATAACTATAATAGGTCATAAGACAGATTTTCATTTTATAAAATTTTAAACAAAAAATGTGAAAGAGTATTTAATATTATTTTTTTATTTTTATTGTAAATAAAAAGGTGATTTATAAAATAGAATGTTTTCTTTTTTAAAGTATCCTAGCAAAATAAACATTTAAAAAAGCATTAAGTTAGTACATAAGAATGTGTATAATGTCATTGACTAGGTTGATGTATTTGACTTTCATTTGTTTTTACTTTTCATTCAGTTATTTTGAGTTGTGTTGTGTTAAAACGTTTAGGTATAGTATAAAATAATATGCATTTTTAAAAGCCTAAACATAAGAAAATCGTAAAACTATTCTTATTATTTTCTTATAAATAACAAACTTTCCATTTTCAATAGATATTTGCCTGTTAAAAATTATAACCAAATATAGATACAAATATTTCACATCTACATTTAGGTTTAAGCTTCCACATATTAATTTTGGAAAACACAATAGTATTTAAATAAAAAAATTATCTGAGTTCAAAAATAACCATTAAATTATCCTTTTTAAAAACACTAAATAAAATAAAACTTTATAGGTTATCTTATTTTCAATATAATTAACTAGATTTAATTTTAATCGATAATTTGTGTTAAAAATATTACAAACAAAAAGTAACTTCTACTATTTCACCGGATATAATTGTTATATATGCCAATTAATAAATTAGATTGTGAATGTGACAGTAAAAAAAAATGTCATTATGTGACATATTTCTTTCCTTTTTAATCCAAACTAAATTTGTTTTTCTTTTTATAAAATCCTGATCAGAGAGAATTCTAAAACTTTATTTAATAGTAATTCTTAAATGAAAATTATTTTGAGTTGTGTTGAGTTAGAACGTTTAGGTATAGTATATTCTTTAATCCTAAGTACAAAATTTGTAACATTTATCTATGCACCATGATTATAAAATATAAATGTTAACGTGAATTTATGTGTGAAAACGAGATTTTATTTATAAAATAAATATCACACAACAGATTTAATAATAATCATAAAACTATAATAATATTTATTATTTTATGTGCTCATATTAAACTAAAACATCAAACAAATCTCGTTGCAACGCAACGGGCTCATATATAATTTCTTATATATCTGTGTAAAGTCATTGAGCGAGAGTAAGGTGCTGGTTTGTGCAGCCAAAATCTTATCTTAATGATTATCATTTCACAATCATTTTGATCTTGGTGACAACTTAAAATCTCATCTCCTTTCTTTACTTTCTTGTTCAATAAATCTTTAATAAGCTATATATATTTCTATCTAAATAAAGCTTTTTGAGCATTTTCTACAAATGTTATCAAAAATAATAAACTAGTATTTGCCTCAATTCGTTTTACTATTTTGCTTCCTTCTAAATTGATTCGCATTTGTTCACAACACATGTGGACGTGGAGCTTATGATGCTTATATTGCTTAATCTTCAAGGTTTGTTTCAGATCTCTGTGTCTGAAGATTCATAACAATATATAATCTAACAGTATTGGAGGCTTTGAAACTAACAAAGAAATCAAGCCATTAAAAAATGAACCAGCTAATCAAATGTAGTATATTATAATTAAATGCCTACTTTAAATAAAATATAAGAGTTGATAGGGGTCAGCTGACCCCCTATCTCCGTCAATTGCTCCGGTACTCTTGTCATCTCCCAAGCTCTCAAACATATTTACCAGCATAACCCCACATTCTTTTATCTCCAGTGGTTTGCCCTTTTTGATATAATCCGCATAGTCAACCTCGAACTCAAAAACAAGCTCAGTGGAAGAAGTCACCTCCTCTGTTTCAACCTCAAACTCGAACGTGTACACATACCCCGGGCAAAACTGTTCTATGGTTTTAAGAAAAGAACTGAGAGCGATCCCTCCGGACGTGGTGATGCTACAACACACAGATGCTCGTTCCCATTCTCTAGAGCCCTTTTCGTCCTCACCAGCACATACGATGCAAGCCTTGAATTTGGTTGTTGTGCCAAGAGGAGTCTGACTCAGCTTCACAGTTACGGAACTCCCAGACGATTTGTACGTGAAGCACATAGGCACTTCTCCACCAGGAAAGGCTGCGTATTCGTTACTAGGCGTCTGGATGATGAGATCTTTCTCTTCTTGATTTGGTTTGAAGTAGTTAAGGAAGCCGAGATTGATATCTGGGTTGCTAAAGGAGCTACCTAGTCTCTCTAGGGACTCACCATCGTCTGCCCAAAGCGAATCCGGAAGCGGTGGGAGTGATTCCAGCTTCTCCATTCCGCTCTGTACAAGTTTACGTAGACCAGATATTCTCCCGATCCATGGATCAGTCTTCTTTTGGACATCTGTGGAACTCTCAAGATAATTTTTCAACAAAGACCAATCTGAGAGATTTACTTCTCCTAGTTTTTCCAAGTTGATGCTCGACAGAAGAACCTCTAACTTTGAACATTCCTTCAATTCCAGTTCCGACAGTCTACCAAGGTTGCTCACAGATGAAGGGAGTTCCACCAGACTTGAGCAATGAACGAGATCATGTTCTTCGAAGTTAACTGTATTGCCAATAGAGGAAGGGAGTTCCAGCATACTTGCATTTCCAATAGAGAAAGGAATTTCGACCTGGCTTGAGCAATCATTGAGATTCAATTCTTGGAGATTAATGGTATTCCCGATAGAGGAAGGGAGTTCCACCATACTTGAGCAATGACTGAGATTTTTGGAAATGGAATCACTGACTTTTTCAATGTTGAAGGGAAACTCAACCAAACTTGAGTATCCATGGATATCAAGAGATTTAAGATTAGTGATAACACATGAAGGAATAATCTCCACCAGATCTGAGCAATGGCTGAGATTCAGATTATGAAGATTAATTGCATTTCCAATAGAGGAAGAGAGTTTCACCAGACTTGAGCTGTGTGTG